>CM060859.1:2464454-2498107 GCA_030737845.1 Acorus calamus | reverse complement strand
GTGTGCAGGGAATAGTACAGAAATGATAAGTTCACTGCTTAAGGGCATGCAAAGCATGGAAATGAGATGGTATATTTCTTGTCTTCCATCTCCAAGTATGTTAACATTTCCTTTCTCCTAATAGTACATTATCTTTGTTTAAGTGCATATAATGAAAAATAATGTCAGAATTCTCCTCCTAAAGTAATGGCAAGCTTCAATTCGAGCACTTGCTGGGCATGAGAGGCATTTGCAGGCAGATAATGGGTTTACTACACCATCAGCTCTATTTTCCCCCGAAGTATCAAAGAGGGAATTCTTGCCCTTCATTACAGACCAAATAGAGTATCTACTGGGGAAAGACAAAAAAATTTCATACATAGAACGGATTTTGAGCTCGAACGCCTCTTGTAAAATATGATCACATCCAAAAAAATCCCCCGGGGGGGGTTGTGTGTGGAGAGATTTGAGGAGTGATCACACTACAAAATGTTGCCCCTCAAACCCTCAAACATGAGGCGATGAGAATCCCGGACAAAACATAGATAAAGAAGAAAAAGAAACAACGGACATCCCAAGAGAGAACAACTCCAATACAATTGACCCAAAAGAACCAAAGGCACTACATCCTTTACAATTATTTCCCATCATCTTTTTAGGCAAGTCCTCCCCAAGAAGCACAATCACCCATGAACAAAGATGTGTTGTGATCATTGCCCAAGTGCTTTCTACATAGGTTCTTTTCCGTTGGTATATACATGCATACTATGCAAGCCAAATACCCCAACAAATCACATGGGGACAAGATCTTGAAACATAGCTTCATTGCTATGGTCCTCCTCCTTTCTTCTCTTTCGGAATCATTCCCACATGTCCATAAGATTGTTGAAACCCAAGAGCCAATCCAAGCATTACCCATATCCGAATGCTAAAGGGGCACCCATAGAAGAGATGCTTACTATTTTCCTCTTCCCCACTGCTGGTGTTTATACATCTAAAACAAAGCATAATTGATACTGAAATCACAACAGATGACCTTGTAACCCACACAGAGTTTGTTCTTCAGCTAAAGCTACATATTAGCTCCACATAGATCTCCAGTTTGAATCCCCCTGTGTTTACCTGATGCAAAAGACTTGTGGGTGATGCCCTGCATCCAGGGTTTTTCCAATTGATATTGAGGTTCTCCGTCACCGGAAAAAATGACTTTGCCGAAACTCTGAAATGATTTTGTTTTACCCATGTGAATGGACAGATGAATCTTACAACTGAAATCTAAGACATAAAGAGTGCTGATACTCATTCCTGCAGTCCCCAACTTCCCCTAAAGTAGTATATACTAGGTTAGAAAAATTCAGAAAGGTAAGCATTTTCTTTTCTTTTTTAGTCTATACTGCAAAGGCAGTAATGACTGTCCTAAACATTTTCCAAAACAGAAAGTAACCCCCACTTACAAACACCCCATTTGTAACAGAGCAATTGAAAACAAAAAGGTCCTTTTTTTGAAGGGGAAAAAAAATCATACCTTGATAGGTATCTCGAAGAAGAAAAAATGGAGGTACCCCTTTATATCAGTGACCGTATCGAACGGGATGGAACCCCTCGCGAGATCCTCGATCAAGTACAAAGCATCATCAAGAACCCTAACCCCATTGACCTTGAGCACCGCATCCACATAAGACACCCCCCTCGCCCGGATCCTCGCCGGCCCCTCCGCCTCCACCAACCCCAACGGTCTCCCTCGGTACCCGATCGACACGTCCAACGACTCGTAGACAAGCGAAAAGAAGTCCCTGTTTCGGATCTTAAGCTTGAGCCCTAATTCGACGTCGAGGGCGACGATCGGCCTGGTGAGGACCCGGAAGTGGTTGAGGTTAAGGCGGACGAGGGTGAGGTCGGGGCGGGAGGGCCAGAGGAGGAGGAGGGCTACGGCGGAGACGACGACGAGGGGGAAAGCGAAGGAGAGGAGGCTGGAGGAGGAATAGAGGCAGCGACACCGGCAGCGGCGGCGGGGGCGGCGGGGGAGGAGGAGGACGTAGGCGTCAGGGGGGTCGACGGGTTGGCCGACGACGGCGTAGGAGGGGGATTCCGGCGGGTACCAGTGGTGGGAAGTAGCGGCGGCGTCGCCGGAGGAGGAGTCTTCGGTTTTCCAAAACATGGTTTTTTTTCTCTGATGATTGGGGGGGGGTCAGCTGTTCTGCGGGAGCTCACGCGGATTTTGTTGGGTGGTAAGTTGCGTACGCGTCTCTGTTTTGGGTGGGTATTAACTGGCGTCGTGGAACGCTCAAGGCGTAGCGTGGACGTTTAGGGATCGGTCGCGGCTTGCCACCTAGGATGGGAATTTTAATTTATCGCGTAAATTCAATATTCGATATTTAAATATTTAATATATTCCATGTGCAGTCATGCAAAAAATATCTGGGAGTATATCTATTTTGTAAAGTAGTAATTAAGATATCAGACATTATTATTATTTATTTTTTTTACACACAAGGCGACAGTAGATAGACCTGGGCTAAAAGACTCAGATGAGACCAGTCGGCAAAATCTATAAACACAGTCTATGGGTTGTCTACCACTTTATTCATCTTCCTGTGAGACAGGAATTAGGTTGAACATACTTTTTTTTTTTTTTTTTTTTTTGGTTTACAAGGCCCTGAACAGGGCAAGAGTCCCTAATACATAACAAACTAGTACTCACTAGGACAGAAACACAGGCCACCAGGGGCCAGAGAGCAGTGGGCCTAAGCCCACGAGACCAAGCCCAAAGGGCTGAAATTGCCTGGCATCGACTTGCCACGGGCAAGATTCGAACCCGGCATCCCCGTCACACGGGGGTGTCCCTTGACCACCCGGCTAAGCCGGTACGGGACAGGTTGAACATACTTTGATGCTTAAGTAGGATTCTCTCCTCTTATTTTACTCACACAAGTCTTTGTTGTATTTCTCTATTGAGCCTGTATAACTGTATTTATAGTTATATGAATGGGAAATTTTTTTTTTTTTTTGAAGAAGAAAATACACTGATAAGTTCTTAATTTTAGAATATGGATTTAGGGTGGATAAGGATTTTTTTTTGGATAGTTATCCTTATCCTTCTTAGGTAAAATGACTTCAAATTAAAGTGTAAGATGATTGTATCTATATAACATAATCTGATATTTTTTGGGGTACGGATTCAGAATGCATACAAATAATTGCCTCATATTTGATAACTTAAGATCAATAAGTCAATATCATGAAATCAGACAAATGTTTAGATTTAGATTTTTTTTAATGAAAATATAGTTTATGGAAAATATATATTTATTTTATAAATTATTTCGTGCAAAAATGTTTATTTCACGCCTGATAAAATTTAATAGTTATGTATAGTTAAATTAGTATAAGATTCAATAATAAATCCAAATTGATTATAATAGTCTATCCATATTTTATACTCTAATTTACAAGGAAAGAATAAGGACCTAAGGCAGTCTAATGATGAATCTAGCGTTATCTCTCCCACAAAAAAACATTTTCATGGTGAGATGCTTAAGAGTAGGATTATCAATTCACATTAATTATTATAAAGAGACAATAATCCTCTCCACGGTCCTCACATTTTTTATATTTAAAAAAAATATATACCTTATTTTATTAAAAAGTGAATTATATAATCTAAGAAAGGATATATTTTATTACAAAAAAATAAAAAATCAAATGCTCTATTCCTATTCACCCAAAAAAATAGTTTTAAAATTTTATTTTATTTTTTACACAACTAAATCTAACAAAAACCAATTCCAACAAAATAAAAAAAATTAAATAAGATAAATGTTTGAAAAATTAGAGAATAAATAATAAAAATTAACATGAAAAAAAAATCTAAAAAATATGATCTACTATGATTTTTTTTCTTTGTATCATATAAAAATAAAACAAAATCCTTGTAAAATAAAGACAAATGAATCTAGCAATGGATAAATTTCTAAAATAAAAATAGAAAGCAACGTGTGATATGAAAAAATTAAGAAGAGAAAGATATGGATATCTTTTATTTGGATGGTAGATATGGATAAATTTTTTAAATAAAATAAAATTATCCAAACAATCCCAACAAATTAGGGACGAAAAAAAAAGTGAAAATTTAAAACAATAGGTTGAAGTAAAAACAAAAAATGTATATAAATCAATATCAAAATAACATGTGCATTGATTTTTATTCTTTACAAATAAAATAATAAATAAAAAAATCCTAATAAATATTTAAAAAATTGAAGAATAGATAAAAAAAAAAAAGTTTCTAAATTAATATAAAGTAATTCAAAGAAAAGAAAGAAATTCCAATAAAAATAGGGAATATAAAAAAATTTATTTTATGATTTGGGTCTCCTAAATTTGGGGCCCCTTTTGGTCACCTATGCTCAGGCCAGCCCTACCTTAGCAAGACTTATAAAAAAAAGAAAAGAAAGAAAGAGAAGGAATGCTCCATCAGGACCATTCATTTCATACTGATGAAAAGATCAAAACAAATTATATACTCCACTTAGTTCAATCCCATTATGAGGTGGGCCTTGTTGTTCCACCTCTTTCATTTCAGAAAAAACACCACGAATTTGCATGGAAGGTTCCTAGATAGATGAATACAGAATAAAAACTAGATCCTACAAAACTGATGAGCCATTCCAGTCCAGCACCACAAACATAGACCACAGTACAACAGATTAACAACACTCACCAAAATGTCAATTTGACATGGATAATATAAAATAAATTTCTGACAGTCATAACTGAAAGAATCAGAGATATAGTTCATTCTTGTTTTTTCGAATTAAAATTTTAATCATATTATAATAACACAAGCATAATATAAAAAAAATCATTTGATTCTCCTGCATCCCTGCATGTATATATAATAACTCTTCAATATACCAAATAATCTCGACCCTAAATGGGACGTTGCGTCTTCAAAATTTAGTCAGCAACAAATCAAATAAACAACACAAGTAGAATTTTTTTTCTTCTAACAAGCTATCCTTTTATGGCTATCTACAATATATTTATTTAGCATTCATAACATTCATAAATTGTAATAGTTATTGGCTTGATAATCTGGATGTGGAAGAATCAAATATATTTTATTCATGTTTATTTATTATATTTTAATAGCACAAATATAAAATATACCCAAAATTTATTCAAAGAAAAAAAAAAGTATTTTATACATTCATGCAAAATGTTACAGATAATCATTCATGTTCCATTTTACGGTCTAACTTATTTTGATTACTTTCATATGTATATATTTATTTAATGAAATATGTATTCACAACAAAATAATACTTAAATGAAATTTTTTTATTGGATTCTTAAATGAATTAAATGTGGCATACTTATTTTTTTTTACTTAGTATGATTTAATAAAAAAAAATCACACTAATCCAAACAATCATAAGATAATGACAGATCATCTTAGACTCTCAGTGTGAACCATGGTGCATGACAAAAAAAACAAAAGAGGTATAACCGTTTGGGCGAATGGGCTTCTGATCACAATCAGTTTTATGTACTGATTATGAGGTAGGCCATGTTGCACTTTTATTTTCAGGAAAAACACCATGAATTTGCATGGAAGGTTCCGAGATAGATAAATACAAAATAAAAACTGGATCCTAAAAAACTGAGCAGCCATTCCAGTGGAGCACCACAAACGTAGACCACAGTACCAGAGTACCAAAATGTCTATTTAACATGGATAATGTAAAATAAATTTATGTTGCAACTAAAAGAAACAAATATAGTTTATTTTTGTTTATTGAATTAAGAGTATAATCATATTCATATAACGCAAGCATAGTATAAAAAAAATTCATTTGATTCTCATGCATTTCTACACTCGAATTGAATGGGACATGGCAGTTTTAAAAATGTACTCACCAAACAATAACTATTTTACAAGTTCATGTAAGATGTTACAAACAATCATTCATACTTCATTTGACATTCTAACTTGTTCTGATTTTTTTCATATGTATATATTTGGGATTTTTAATTTTAAGTCCCCGTAAACTATATGATTTAGTGATCGATCCCTCACTTCTTCATATTTAGGTTTTAGTCCCTACATTTAAATAATAATTTAATAATAGGTCCCTTCCAGGGACTAAAAAGAAAACTAAATAATTTAGGAATAGGTCCTTCCTAGGGACTAAAAAGGAACATATCATTTAAATGTATAAACTAAAACCTAAATATGAAGAAATGATGGATTGATAATTAAATCTTATAGTTTATGAAAAATTAAAACTAAAAATCACATTTATTTAATGATATACATATATATTTACAAATAAATAAATATATATACTTAAATGAATTAAATGCATACTCATCATTTTTTCTCACTCACTCAGTTTAACAAGTCTTGAGTAACAAAAAATTTGATCACCTCACTGATCCAGAACAATCATGGAATGATCGATGACACATCATCTTAGAGTGGACCGTGGTGCACGACAAAAAGTGTAAAACCATATGGGCTAGTGGGTTTCTGATCCAGAATCTATTCTATGCCCGTGTTGGTTTAAACTCTTCTAATATTAGTAGTGTCTGCTACTATACGTTAGGAAATTTGTAACTTATCATGATTCTTGTAAAAAATAAAAAAAAGTATGATCAATCAGGGCTATTCATTTAGATTACTGATAAAAATCCAAACAAAATGATCTCCACTCTATCTAGTCTCACTCATTATGAGGTAGGCCATGTTGTTCCTCCTATCATTTTCAAAAAGAAAACACCATGAATATGCATGGAACTTTCCTAGTTAGATGTATACAAAATAAAAACTAGATCCTAAAAAACTGAGATGAGCATCGAGTGCAGTACCACGAACAGAGACCACAGTACTGCAGATTATCTACACTACCAGAATGTCTATGTAACATGGATAATGTAAAATAAACTTATGTTACAACTAAAAGAATCAAATATAGTTTATCCTTGTTTATCGAATCAAGAATATATAATCATGCATATTCTAATAACGCAAGCATAATATGAAAAAAAAATCATTTGATTCTCCTGCATCTCTACATTGCTCACAAGCAAAACGAATAAACAAACAATTAGAGAGAAAAAAAAGGGTTTAATTTCTATCTGAAATATATTTATTTAGCATTCACAAATTGTAATATATGCATATATGTGCATCTAAAATCATAATCATATTTTAATTACACAAATAAAATACAAAAAAATTATTGAAAAAAATCCATAATTAACATGTTTATGTGTGTGTGTGTACATATAACCATTAAGTTTACACTAAAATAAATGGAATGCACAATCTTTTACATTTTTTTTATAATTCAAGATATATTAACTTAGCCTAACAGCCTTGGATTCAGTGACCATAAAATGACAGATCATATTATAATTCTAAACAAAATACTTAAAATTATAACAAGAATCGATCCATACCTGGATGGGAACTAAAAAACCGAAGATAAAGAGCGTCCCTTTGATCGTAGTGTCGGTATCAAACGTGACCCCCCCGTGCGCGACGTCCTCGATCAGCTTCACCACGTCGCGCACCACGCGCGCGCCGTCCACCTTCAGCTCCGCTTTCACTATCGTGGTTCCCCTGGCGGGGATCCGGTCGGAGCCCTTCACCTTGACCTTCCCGAGGTCATTCCCGCGGTACCCGATGGAGACGCGGACGCGCTTGTACTCGAGGGGGAAGAAGTCGCGGTTTCGGATCTTGATTTGGAGGCCCATTAGGATGGTGAGGGAGATGGGAGGAGGGGTGGTGCTGATGCGGATGCGTTTGAGGTGGAGGGTGATGAGGGAGACGTCGGGGCTGGTGGGCCAGATGACGAAGAGGAGGGCGAGGAGGACGAGGAGGAAGAGGACGAGGAGGAGGAGGCAGTGACGGCAGGGGCGGGGTTTTGGGTTGGGGTCGGGGTCGGGGTCGGGGCGGGGTCGGGGGCGGGGGGGCGGAGGGGAAAGAGGAGGGGTTGCCCGATGACGGCGTAGTAGGGGTGGGGTTGCTCGGCCGGGAGGTCGGCTCCGGGTTTGAACCACATGGTATATATTTTTAGGGTTGCTTGTGATAGGTGTTTGAGAGAGTGTGTGTTTTGGGATCCTTTTATTTTGAAGTCCTCATCAAATCTGAGGGTTGGTTTGGTTCTTCACAGTGTGATGGGATCAGCTGTATTCTGGTGTGTTTGAAAATGATTCTGGACAGTATTTTTGAATGTTCTGATCTTTTAGCTCATGTTTTGTTTGAGAATTAAATTATTCTAGTATAAATAAAGATAAAATGATTTTGTGTTTAGTTGTGTTTTAAATTATTTTTATTAGAAAACGTAATAATAAAGTTTTTTTGTTGTTTGGATAAAATGTGAATAAAGTGTGAATAATGATTTATAAAAAATAATAGTTGATTTATAAGAGGTGATTACAGTTGATTTGACAGTGGGTTTACATGTTCTTTTGATTTGAATAACTTGGAATAATTTAATTATAATGGGTGGATGGAATTCGTATACCACTTTATAATAGTTAATTCTGATATATAAATACTCATTTATTTTAGTCATCCAAACACCCATAATGAGATTATTTCAACTAATTTCAATTTATTTTGGACTTATTCTCGAATCAAACATGGGCTTAAGAACCATGCATATTTAATTTGAATTTGCTTTCAAAGATTTTTAGAAAAAGCGAAAAATGATTTTTAATTAGAAAAAACTGTTGAAACATTATTGTTTCAACTCTTTGGGGGATAAAAAATCAAAACGTGGAGACTTTTTTTTTTTGTAATTTGTTAAAAATAGATCTACTCAATCCATTATAAAACATATATATTTTTTATTAATATATATATATTTCATTAGATGTTTATTATTTTAAAAAAATTAAAACAGTAAGTGAACCGTTCCTAATATTATTCAAACAAGAGTCCAAACACAAACGACGCAGTTTGCATCTTACAAAACAGGGCCTTACGGGTGAAGAAAGTGGGTCAGAAGGAGAAGAAAGTAAAAGGGCGAGCTTATTTACAAAAGAGGGCCTTCCGGGTGAGCCGTACCATCAAGAGTAGCTGTAACAGAGCAGTTGAGCTTCTTATTATTATAATAGTATATGTGTTAATATATGTTAATCTTTTATGTTAATGTTAATATTGCAATAACATATGAGTTTGGTGTCCATTGTCGAAGACGGTTGGATTACAGTAATAATGTTTACATATAATTATGTTAATAATATTATTTGACAATGCTACATTGCCGAGTAAAAAAAAATAACAAGTTTGTGAATAAGATGATAAAAGAATCAAATAAATTTTATTTATTTGACCAATGTAGTCCAACAAGAAAATACAAACAGAAAATCACTTATTCCATTGATAAAGTTAACAATTATGAAAATAAGTATAAACTCTAAAATAGCTTATGTCTCTATTCAAACGGGCGTAATATCCAAAAAATATTAATTAAGATTTGAAAAAAAAAAAACGAAAACACAAATGGTGTAGTCCACCTTATCGGAAAATAAAACAAACTTGGATTTTGCACGTGTATTGATTTATATTATGATAATGTTACGTCCAACCCCATTTTCAGTCTCAATTCCAGTCTATATGTGTTTTGAATTTTTTAAAAATTGTATACCTCATTAAATGAGGTACATGCTTTTATAAAAAATGAAGCACATGCTCCATTGAATTGCATGAATGCATTTATAAAAAATGTAAAAAAATTCTTTCGAATCATATGCCTTATTAACATGAGTATATGTGTCGTTAATTTTCTATCGACGCATATAAAGCTAAAATTTGTGTTGGAAATGGATCTGGGTGTAACTGCGCTCTGACTCAACTTGGATAGGCCCACATAAAAAAAAACGTGGAGGGCTTGGGCCTTGACGGGCTGGGCAGGTTGGGATTGATGTTGGAGCTTATGGGCGGACCATTTTAAAAAATAAACCGATTTTTTTTATAAAAAATTTTTTTTAAAGTTTTTTTATTTTTCTTTTATAAAAAAAAGGACCCTCCTTTAGGGACCGGGTTAGGTCCAATAGGCATTGAACAATTTGATTATCCAACGCGTACTTGACTGTCCGATTTTCTTATTTTATTGTGATTGAAATATTTGATAAGATTTCAAAACTAAATTTATAGTACAATTAAATTTTAAATTTTTTTTATGATTCAATTAATTTGTGTATTTCGAAATAAGAAGATCAGACGATCAGAAACTTGTTGGACAATCAAATTGTCTAACGCTTGTTGGACCTAACCCGATCACCCTCCTTTAGGGCCCATGGGCCATTGAGCAACGACCTGTTACCGACCTGTTACTGCCTACCATGTCAAATTGGGGTGACAAAGATATTCTTTCATATTTTAAAATTATAATTAAGATTCAATTAAATTCTAATTCATTTTAGATATTTTTTCAATTTTATTTATCTTAATGTGATAAGATCGAGCGCTTATAAATCTAATATGGTCACCTTATCTATTCTGTGTTTGTTTCATCATTTATGTCACCACCCCCAAACAAACCCTTAAAAAGATAACTTAAAAATAACAACCATACATTTATTGTGAAACCATTTGCTTGCTTACAATCACCTATTCTTCGACGCATGCAATCCATACATGCATGCATGCAAACAGGTTTAATTATTCCAACTTCCAACTAAGACATAACTAAATGACAGTTTCAATACAAATACATATGATATATAATACACTACTGCCTAATCGTGCTGTGTGTAGAAACCACTTATGGTGAGCCCGCCGTCGACGTTTATGGTCTGACCGGTGATGTAAGAAGCGGCCGGCATGCAAAGAAATGTCACTATGGACGAGATCTCCTCCGGCTCTCCGAATCGCCGGAGAGGTGTCCGACTGATAACTCCTTCGTAGGCCTTCGAATTCTCATTTTCAGATTTAGCCTACACTCACACATATGAGTATGTGAATATATATATAGATGGAAGAGCCCCCATGTTTGATATATACTTTTTTTTTTGGGGGACACCAAGATCAGGACTGGACAACACAAGATAGACCTGGGCTAGGGCCCAGATGAAACAATGGACAAAGCCAAGCCAACAAACACACAGCAGCCTAAAGACTATTTTCCAAAAACTTTTGTCTTCATCTTTTCTTGTTTCAGTGTTGCTGTATATACATTGTTTTGATTGTTGCATGTCAATTTTGTGATATTTTTAGATGGATGTGAGCAGTGACGTAACCAGCAGTTGAAGATTTTTCATAGTCAATGAGAATCAATCAAAATATTATTTTCGTCAAACACAAAACAAAATCAAAGACATGATTTAAACAGTTAACATAGAAAACAAAATAAAGAAGTTGATTTTACAGATTGGAATTCAATAAATGTTAGACTACATGTTAAACATGTGAGATGACACATGTCAGTCCATAATAAGATTGACAAGAATTGATGAAATCTGATCACCATTTTATTTATTATAATTACTAAGATTTAAAAAATATAATTTATGATCTTCATTTATATTTCAATAAATTACATATTACTCTTGAATATATAACCAACAATTATCATTATCTGTTAACATTTTGCCTAATTAAATCAATCAATTTTTTTAACTAATTAACCATATTATTCAAGAATTGATCTTTTTTTTAAAAAAATAAGCGGGGGCAATGCCAGTCCTCATTGGAGAACGAAAGGACTAGATGGGGACCGATTCTCATTAGTCCATCTAAATTCAATGAAAGAAAGGGGAAGGCAGAAAAATATCATCTCACGTTATATTTATCAGATCTCTGTCTTGATGAACCCTGGCCCGACGGAGATGACGCGGATTTTGTCATTCGCCCACTCACATGCCAAATTTTTTGTCACTTGATTCATTGCTCCTAACAAAAATGAATACAAAGAACTTATCCTTTAAAGTCATTGAAGTAAATTACCTCCCCTACAACTATAGATTTATATAAAGCGAATCAAGCTTTAATTAATTGGCTAACACAAAGAAAACACTCATTTTCAAAAAATAAAATATATATAGATTATGTGTAATGAAAATAAATATAAACCTTTAGTGGCTGCATAAACGGATAGTTGAGGTCCGGCGACGGTGCCTGCAATGGAGGAGATGAATATAATGGTGCCGCCGCCGGAGGCCTTTAAGAGAGGATGAGCGAGTTGGCTCAAATGGAATGCTGATTCAAAGTTGGTGGCCATTATAGAGGAGAAGTCCTCCGCCGTCTGATCTTCGGCTCGTTTGAAAATAGCTGTTCCAGCATTATTTACCTATATAGAGACATGTATGTGATCAAGAAGATCCGGGACTAGAATAATAAATGTGCACCAAAGATGTTAAGCTTTAAACAGAGGGTTTGAACCATACAAGGATGTTAAGCTTTCCATGGAATATGGAAGAGGTCATCTCCATCAACTTCTCTCGATCCGCCCGGGACGACACGTCGCACACTGACCCAGTCACCTGAGACCCCAAATCCTTCCATCGTTGCAAGCACTGGTTGAGGTCAGTCTCGTTCCGAGCGCATGTGTGCACCGACGCGCCGTGTCCGACCAGCTCCTCAGCAATTGCATGCCTGTTAAAAAACATAGTTTGGAAATTAAAACAAGCTAAACAGAATGAAAACATATTTTTATATATATAACAATTCAAGTAGGAGGGGAAGAAAAGAGAGATAGAGAGACCCAATGCCTCGAGTGCCACCGGTGACCAAAGCAGTCATTCCATGAAGAGACCATCTCTCTCTCCCTCTAAAGCTTGAACCCTCAACCTCCATTAAAACAGGTGATACACATTAGTGTCCATCTTTATTGTTTATTTATAGTAAGTGTTTTGAAGTGATTTGATTTTTTTGGTTTCCTGTCAAAGAGAATTTGGTGTATGGTGGTGGGGGCGAAGGCGCCCGCGTGTAAGGAAATTTTTTGCATGTTTATCTATTAATGTCTTTTGTGGTCGATCATCATTGCTTAAGGGAATTTCTGTGTTTTTTTTTTCTTTGTAAACTTTGAAATGATAAAAGATGAGAATGAGAAACGCGAGATTGGAATCGGGTTATATATGTTCAACACATTAATAACCATTGGATCTTAATTTTTTAAATAAGAAAGAGTTAAAACTTAATTAAATGCTAGTTTTATTAAAATATTTAATGATAAATTATCTTAATAATAATTATTTTTAGAAAAAAATCCATATAAGTATATAACCCGTTTTAATCTGTTTAATATCCACATAGCCCCATGATGTTTTCATATATCCATATAACTCCCTATAAACACACATCTAAATTTAAAAAATCCATTGAGTTAAAAATCAGTTGACAGAAGTGGAATACTCAAAGAATATTCCGTTATTTAAACCTAGGTTCAAAATGTTTGATTCTTTTAACCCCCTACATACATCAAATAATTCAAAAAAATTCCTGTGAATGACAAATGTACCCCTCCCAACATATAAACATTTTTTGTCTGATCCAAACAGAGCTCCGAAAGTTTTCCCTCTCTTTCTAAATGGGAGCAGAAAAAGCTTATAAGGGTTTCACATCCGCAACGGCCGAGCGGTTTTTGAAGATGGAAGTTGGGTTTTGAGGATTGTTTGAATACATGAACTTGGTAAAATGGACATTATATATATGGGGTTAATAGATGGTTAGGTTGACTAACAGAAAGGATTTTTTAATTTATGTGTGTATAGAACAGTTTGGAAATTATGTGAAATCAGGCAGATTACAGGGGGTTTATATGAATTTTTCCTTTATTTTTAATATTTTCACCAAGAAGTGATAAAATCTGATATGGACAATTACGGATTGTCTAAAGAATGAAATAGCCTACGTGTGCTAAAGAGAATTCAACAAATTCGGGCTAGCTGTATTAACCACATGTGACATGTGATAGGGATGACAATGGAATGTGTTTATACAAAATCATGAAGAGCATTCATTTTAAACTCGTGACAGCCTGACAGGTGTACGTGGAAAAGATTAATGACATTTTCAATGTTCTAAAAATCTCTTCTCTTCCAACCCTCGATTAATCTCCTGCCTAGATCTAGGTGGACCCAACTCGTAACGTTTAATGTCTAACAACTTTTTTGATTAACCCCTAGTTAACTAATAAATCATTAAGTTATTTTATATATTATATATCTAGTAATTAATTCTTTTATGTTACTCCTATTATGTTTATATTATTAATTTTGCTTTGATGTTACTATGTTATTATTTTGTAGTTTAAAATTATTATATATATAATATGTATATGTATATGTATTATATTTATTATTATAAAAAGTGATTGATTATTTTCCGTCTATCCGATTAATCCTTAATCCTTTTTTAACCGTTCGACTAGCGCTTAACGTTTTTTACAACATTGATCATTTCCATATACATGTACTCTTGATGAACAAAAGCCTGATTTGTTTTAATTAGTGTGTTTTTTATTAGGTATACAGAGTTCTCAATCATACAGATTGAAAAATTGATTGTAGGTCGAAATTTTTTCTCATTGAGCAAGGGAACGTGTCCTCTCAAATATGTTCAGGATGAATGACGACAAAAGGAAAACCATTAAGATCTATCCATGAACATTAATTATATATGTATGGTGATAAAAATGTTATAAGTCAATTTGAGATCCCCAGATGACAAAACATTGAGCCATTATTGGTCAAAGAGCATCTCATAGGTGTTCACTTTCACATCTAGATCTCATGATCACACATGTCATGTATGTGATTGTTCACGTGTCAATTTTTTTTATTAGATACTGGTTTGACTAATCGATCCATATATATATATATAATGTGTGGGAGGAGGTTTTTAAGGGACTTTATTTGGCTTGTCATTTAAAGATGTTTTCCCATGGTTTTAGTGGATCTCATCAGGATTTCCAACATTTTATAGAAAACATAAAAATGATAAAAGATGAGAGTGACAAATGAAGGACACGAGATCCTAACATCAAGGGAATTGTGATACGCAACGGAGGAGAATTTAAATTTCTTTGGAGAATTTAAAGTTCTTTTCCATCCATCATCAAATAAAAATTCAAAAAGATTGTCGTTATAGAAACCACATGCATTTGTGGATGACAATGGAATGAGTTTGATTAAATCCCAACCAAAACTGTCGAACAAAATCATTAATCAAATCCATTTAAAACCTTGATGGATTTGACCATTATGTCTCTTTAATGGATATTTAAGAAACGAGCTTTGCTACATAGGTCCCAGCATATAGGCCCCTCCCATAGGCCCCTTGGCGTGTAGTTGCTTTTTACAAAAAGGTAAAAAAACTAAATACTAAAATATGCTTAATTAATCCCCACACTAGTTTCCATGTTTTTCTCTCTTTTTTCGCTTTTTTCCCACTCACAACCGTCTCTTTTTCAAATCTGATTAAAAGATTTGTTGGTTTTCAAATATCAAATTTGAATTGAAAGAATCATTGAAAAAAAAGCCACTTGTGTAAAACATTGAAGAAGACCTAAAGATCTATTATATCATTGACGGATCGATTTAAAACAAAACATTTCATCTGAAGGTTCTTTTACAGCCAAAAAATTGGTGCGAAACTTTTTTTTTTTGTATTTCACAAAACATGTATGTTGTATTTGATAATGGTGTTGATTACATGGATTTATTTTTTTTTAGGTTTTTTCCGAATATTAACAAAAGTAACTTTTTTTTTTACAGAAATCTAAAATATATGATTACATTTTTTATGCTTGTCATTGAAATGTAGCTGACAAAATCAGATGAGTGTTTTTTTATTTCATTAACAACATGTATTTTGATTTTTCTTAGCAATATTGCTATGCGTAATGAGACCTTGTAGTAAATGTAACTAACTATAAGTTGTTACTGGTGTATATAAATATTCAGCAAATGTAACTAGCTATTGCAGCGTACTGAAAAATGTAATTTTATTTGAAATGTAACAAACTATTATTAGAAAGAATGTAACTAACTAATAGAAAGAATTATGTTTATTGAGTTGTATAATGATAATGACATCCTAAATGTAACTTAATTGACAATATGCCATTATCTTTTACATTTGTTTAGTTTTGTCTATCTATCTCGTGATTTATATTTCTTTAATCATTACATGTTTGTTATTGTTGTTGTTAAGCAAATGTAACTAACTTATATACTATGTAACTATTTCATGTTATAAAGCAAATATCTTCATAATCATTTGTATTTTAGCTATTCAAAAAATTCATTCCAACACTTGGAGCAAATGCTTCTGCACATCTTCTTCTATATCAAATGTACTACGCACTGCTATCCACATAAAATGTAACTTATTCCACAATATTTCCTATATTGAAATGCAAATAATTATCAAATAAAACTAATGTACTATTATAATCACTTTAAAAAAAAGAAAAACATAAAAACAAAAAATGGAATAATAAAACTCATAGTTTCACTAAACATCATATTAAGAGTAGTCGTTCATATATTAGAATAAAATTTTATTTCACAATTACGTTGTCCCGCAAGGTAGTTATATGCTTGAAAATATATAATTTACTCCTTGTTTTCTACAAGCTGATTCCTGCTTGGAGAGAAGCTATTTTTTTATTTCTATTTTATTGTTCTCCATGTGCCATTGCTTGCAGGTGAACCTTTCATAAACGGGCAAGCTGTTCCATACAACCCAAAATACCACGAGGAATGGGTTCGAAACAATGCACATGCAAATGAGAGGTCCAGGCGCAATGATCACCCCCGTAACTTCGACAGGTCAAGGAACTTTGAGAGGCGGCGGGAGAACATGCAGAACCAATACAGGGATGGTCCTCCGATGTAGTCTCTTAGATTTTTTTTTCTTCCTTTGGTGTCTGAACCTGTTTTTGCATATGAAATGGTGAGTGCTTGTCATACTATTTTATATGAAGGATATGCACCTTGTTAAGTTATAGGAAGCTAATGATACAATATGTACTTTCTTATCTGATTCTTACAACATCTTCATTGACAATGCTATGATGATAAATGATGCAAAGCATCAAATTTCATAACTGTAGTCTGTAGTTCCAAAATAGATTCTTGATCCTGCCAGAAAATTCTCTGTTTCCATTTCTTGAGTTTTTTTTTTCAATGTCCGACAGAAAACTGTTTTCGAAAGCTATTTCCTTCCGGGATACAATTTTTTGGTATGGTAAGTTTTTAAATTTTATTTTTATTTTCTTAAGAGTTAAACTTTAATTTCTTTCAGCAAAGAGCAATACCTCTATCAGACTGTCAACAAGTAATTCCATTTACTCTTTTTATTGCACATCAGAATTCCATTTCACCAATCAGTTCCAAGCCAAATTTTTGAATAGCCCATGGATATTGTCTAACTCCGTTCCTTTGAGAAGACACGGTACATGCAATTATGCAATCACCTAATGTAATATCTATTATATTGTATTGACATATATTTATTATGAAAAAACGTAAAATAATGCATTCAATTCATTCGACTATGTATTTCAGATCAAATGTTTTCTGCTTTAACAAATCAAAATATTAACGTTTCTTGTTAGACACTGTCATATAGAATCATTGAAGGCAATTTTAATAAATGTTTTCTATAATTCATAACTCTCTCTCTCTCTCTCTCTCTCTCTCTTTTTTTTTTACAATGGCCGGGTAGAGTGGCACAATCTCAGTTATAACGGTAATGCATTATGATTAATTAATTTATTATTAAACATACATACATGAGTCAACAAAGGTCAGAACAGTCATTTGGTTATAACTTATAACCCACAAGGCCTAGCCTGTAGGATTGGACATTTTTTCAATTATAGTAAGCTTAATGGGATTCAGAAACAATTTTTTTTTTTGGGTTTATGTTAACGAGTGCCTTCGGGTATTGGTTAATCTACATTAATTGTTTATTTTTTAGACAACTTAATAAATTAATTATGATATGGTTAAAAAAAAAGATTTTTCAGAAATACCAACAACACCCCTAATAAATTCACCACATTTTGTTTTCTTCCCTCCCACACCTAATTTTTCCCTCTTACACAATGTTTAAAAATAAAAAATGTTATAAGCATAAATAAGATATTTTCAAGAAAAATGTCCTATTTATGTAAAAAAAAAGTATGTATACCAAACAATTGAACAATATTTTTTTTGCGTATAAATTCAATTTTTTATACATTATTTATTATTTATGAGTAAATCGGGTATGAGAGGGAAGAAAAAAAAATATTGGAGGGAAAAAATAAGGTATGAGAGAGAAGAAGAAAAAAAGATGGTGAATTTATTAGGGGCGTTGTTGGTATTTAAAAAAAATTATTTTTTTATACTCATATCATAATTAATTTATTTGATTGCTTAAAAAAGTAGCAATAAATGTGGTTAACCAGTGCCCTGAGGTCACTTGTTAACGAAACCCATAAAAGAAAATGATTTCTTCATGTCCCACTCAAATGACCTGATAAATAAAGAGCTACCTGAACCTCATTCTCTAGTTTTAACATACCCAAACCATATCAGTTGAGTCATCATAATAAAAATAGAACAAAAGTGGTTTAAGTTTAGATTAAGTGTTGGGAAAATAGTGATTTTTAAAAAATAATAAACATCTAATAAAACATATATATTTATAAAAATATATACAACTTCATGATCTATTACATTAATCTAAGATTAAAAACATGAAAAATTGTTAACAAATAACAAGGTATATATACTTCATTGGTAGACATAATTGTTCACAATCACCTTAATATTATAATTAATAAGTTTATAATAACCTACAATAATAATAAAATCTAAATATTATTATAAAATCCCAATGAAAAAATTGCAGAAGAGATAATTTGTTTTTTAGTTGTTATGTGCTTTGATCAATCAAACAACATAAAATTTATGAAAAAGATGATAATTCATATCACATAACATTCATTCAATGAAATTAATTTTGATAAAGAAAAAAGTAAATTAATAGTAAAAAAAACACTTTTTAAATATTCTCCACACAAAACCCTTTTTAACTTTGGCCCCATCACGTGCCACGGATGTTTACCAAAACTACCCCTATACGTTCCCATAAAAAAGTGTCAGTTAGCCAATCATTTTCATCGATTAATGGGGTATTATAGTAAATCAAACACATGTCGGGGTCAGTTGAACGGCTTTGTCGGAGAGGAGGAGAGTGGGGTAAGCAAAGATTTCAAATTTTCAACAGAAAAATTGACCAAATCCATACAACAATTTTTAAAAAATATAAAAAATTCAATTTTTTATTTGAAAAAAATTAGTGGGAAATAACGAACCAGCGAACGTGTCGCTACCCATAATTCAATTTTTTCACAAAAGAAAAAAAAATCTAACTTTTTTTTATTTTGAGCTGCAACAGCTAGTTTTAGGAACTTTTATTTAACATTTATAAACACAAAGAACCTTCTTTTATGTTTCGGGTTATTGATATGTGATCTCTCTCTCGACTGAAGCAGACCCATCTGATCAGCCATGTTTGGGTTCTTGTTCAGGAGGAGATTTTCTTCGAAATGGTGAGTTGGGTATGTTTGATGTGGGGGTTTTGACAGTGGTTTTGATTTGGGTTTTGTTTGTAATGGCAGCAAATCGTCTATAAAGGACATAAAGGCGAGGTTGGTTCTACTGAAGAGCAGGAAGGCTGCACAGGTGAAGTTCCTCAAGAAGGACGTCGCCGATCTGCTCTCCAATGGGTTCGACATCAATGCCTTTGGCAGGGTATGATTTTTTACATTTTGTTTTGTTTGTCAGCTCTTCCAATGCTATGTGTTTTTGGAATTTTTGTGTTTTTGGGTTTTTTTTTTGTGGGTTTGAATGTTTGGAATTGATTGGTGGTAGAAGTGAATGCAGCTGCTCAATCTGAAGGTTTTTTTTAAAAAAAATCTTTTTATGGGGATGTTTTTCTTAATTTTTTAAGGATGTGTATGGATTAAATTCGTGTATGGATTAAATTATGATCATAGTGACAATGTTGATGATATTGATGATTTTTTTTCAATACTTGTTATGCGTTATGTCTTTCATGCATTTGTTTTATTTCCTTTAAATTGAATAGATGTCTGGATCCATGAATTTTGCATTTCTAATTCCTAGAAGTGTGCAAAGTTTTGATGGGTCCGGTTATAAATGGTTGAGGATGTGTGGTGCATACTATTTGGATGTTGATAAATTCATGATGTGTACCACAATAAAAAGCAGGCAAAATTTTAATGATCCATGACATTAGAGATATCAGATAAGTAAGGGGTTTGCCTACACAACAAGGACATTGGATATAAGTTTGGAGCCTTGCGCAACACACAGTATCCTTGTCAGAGTCCTTTTCCATATCACATGAAAGGTAAATCAATAGGAGGTGTGGCATTCGACACACGTGTGCATCTGATACCGACACACCTTTCTTCGTATTCTAGCTAATGATAGCGTTGTCTGAGAGAGTTAGTTTGATTGTTAAACATAGAGGTATGTGATTGACACCAAAGACATCCCTGGGGTTATGACAGTGCATTGGTTATGTGAAGCACTGACATAGATGAACTTGTAAAATTGTGGATAGGAAGAATGTGATAACTTCACATTAACAAAATAAATGATTCTGGATAGCAATTCGGCTCCAAATAATCTTCATATAACTACTTCCAAAGTATAGGATAACAGCATTGGTAATCTGTAGTTGTCTATTCAAGATCTGAACTTTCTTCCGCCAGTGCTTCTGTCCTCTGCCACAAGTTATAATTCTTTATTTGGTAGCATACTATTTAATCTAGTTGTTGGTATCTGCCACTACATGGGATAACAATGAGTGTGATGTACCACACTTATAGGGGATTAAAGTGATATCCTTAAAAAGACAATTTAAGGGCTTCAATTGGGATTTGGGGCCCATTTGGACAATTTTTTTATCATCACACTATACAACTTCATAGTACTAGACTCATGGTTTCAGTGCGCATGCATTATTTTCATCCATTGCTTTAACTTCCGAAAATAGATGTTTTTCTCAAAAAATTGTTGGTCTTGGAACAGACTGAAGCACTGCTTACTGAAATGAACAAGTTATCTTGCTATGAGATGATAGAGCAATCCTGTAATCACATTTTAAAGCAGCTTTCGCGTCTACAAAAACGGAGGTACGTGAAATATCAATTGATTCCTCCATGTCACTCAATGTTTCTTGATCTAGATTATTTTCCTGCTTAGCAAAGTGTGCCATAACTAATGGCGATGAAGTATGATGTATGTTTGACTCGAGTCTTATCACCAAAAGGATGCAAAGATGTAGAAAACTTTCTAGAACTAAGAAATGCTCTACGCTCTGTGTCTCCTGATATTTAATCTGTTGTAACCAAGGTAACAGAAAATAAACGACAGCATGCTTTTTGAAAAGATTGAATTCCTGTACTAATTAGTTGTCAAATTTTGAATGTCCACAGTTGCTGAACTTTAAGTATTCATCTGACATGGAAAAGCAGTGTCAAGTTTGGAAGAGGGAAACCTAATAAGTTACTCGAATGAAAAAAAAAATTACCTCCAAAAAGCCATTTTTCTCATAGCCAAACATATAATATGTGTGTTTTTGAGCTATAATTTGTGCTGAGATTGATATATTTGCCTGAGTTGCCTCTTTAATATTTTTTTCCCCAATAAGATTACATAATTCCTTATCTTGTGTGTTTGTAGGGAATGCCCTCCAGAAAGCATTGAGGATGTAGCTACCCTGATCTATGCTGCAGCAAGATTTTCTGATTTGCCGAAATTATGCAAACTCAGGTGTGCATTTACAGAGAGATATGGGAGTTCCCTGGAATCTTCAATAAATGCAGAGGTGCTGGTTTGTTGGATTATTCATAATTTCTTCCAAGGACCAATGAACTTGATTTTTCTAAGCATCTTGCTTGCTTGTGGTTAGTTTGTTGAGAAAATGGGGAATTCTCTCACGATGAATAAGAAGCTGCAGCTAATGCGGGACATATCAAAAGAGTTCTCTATTAAGTGGGATTCCAAAGCTTTTGAATATACAATGTCAAATCCCAGTGCGCCAGCATCTGTAAGTATTTCCACTCAAAATGTGCATCTGTGTTACCACTTTCTGTGTGTGCAACATTCATTGGGCTGTCGGTATTTGGTTAATAAACTGTTTATAATTTGATTTAAAGTGATCCATTTCACTGCTTAATGTATTTTTCTTTGGTATTGGCCTGTCTAAAAGATGGTCTATGACTTGGATTATTGGGACCTGTCTCTGAATGTATATATTGCAATCAAGAGGGGCCAAGGTTTCTTGCATTACATGCCATAACCACTCTTGAGGAAACCATTCGATAAACACTCTAATACAATTATATTATCATTTGTAAGTCCTGTCAACAGGCTAGAATCATGGAAGCATTCACTTTATAATGAATTGGAGAGGGATCAAAATGAAAAATTCTCCGTTTCACATATCATTTTTAATTGTTTTGCAGGATCGATCCAGAAAAGCTGGTTCTCTCTACAACATGAACAATGCACCCAATGTGCCACTTAATCGCACAAATGAGACTGCATTAAAGAAAGATGACCATGAGATTTCATCTCAAGTAAAGTTTGATCTCTCTCCCGAAAGCACCATCAAGAGAGAACAGGTCAAGAAAGACATCAAGATGGAGCGTAGAGACATACGCATCGTCTCAAGTACAAAGAATGATCATTTGCATGATCCTACAGAGAAAACAATGAAGGCCTTGGAGAAAGAAAACTCAAAACCAAACTACATGAACAATCTGGTTCCTCCACCTGTCAAACATAGAAGCAGCAAGATTGGACCCCATGTGGGTGATCAACATTCAGCTTTGGATGCCCAAACCAAATCTATGAACCCAACTTCAAATGCTACTACTGCTGCTGCCAGTTACAGGCATCAAAATATTAAAATGGGATCAGAGAGTGCCATCCAAGAGGAGCAGCCAAATGTTAGCCGGTACATGAACACGTTGCCTCCTTATCTTAAACAAGATAATAACAGCAAGTATGGAGCATATAAAGAGGATCTGCAGGTTGGGTCCGATAATGCCAGGTTTATGAACATGCCACCTCCTTATGTCAAACAAAATGGCTTCAGCAAGCTTGAGGACCACATACAGGATCTTCAAGTGGACACCAACCGAACCAAGCCTGCCCATGATCACATGCCCAGGAGGGTTCAGGAAAAATCAGAAGACATTGAGAGAGGGAGGGGAGAAAGAAAGGTTGGTGGAGAGAAGGACCTCTCTTATGGTGACTCCATGCCAAGGCCAAGGTCTGTCAATAGAAGGAATCCAAAAGTGACACATACGGAGGAAGATAGCGCTGAAATTGAAGGTGATGGCTATGCTGGCAGAAACTCAAGTGGTAGGAGAAGGCACACTCCAAGGAGTGTCTCTACTTTCAATGATGAGTTTGGACCACCCAAATACGATGAGGATAGAGTGGTTGTTGATGATCAAGATTCAAGTTTTGGCAGGACGCACAGCTCGAGAAGGAGAATGTCCTCATATGCTAAAGATTGTGAGAGACTAGACTACGAAAATATGATAGACAACAGAAACACAAGTAGCAGGAGAAGACGCCACATGAGGCACGCAGCCCCCATCTACGATGAGGAGGAGATGATCATGGATGACCTCTTGATCCATTACAGCAAGAAAGGCTTAGGTGACAAGCCTGACACACCAAAGCTTCAAGTCAACAAAGGTGGTGAGTTCCACGCACGTCGGACAGATGACCATGACATGGATCATTTGGCTTTAAAGGTGGGTCATCCTCCGGTGAGGGTGTCTTCACTTCCACCGAATCTGAACAGTCCAAAAGAGGTGCCCAAGGCTCCAGTCCGTGCTACATCGCTGCAGCCCGACCTCTTGCACCATGTCCATCCAAAGCTGCCTGACTATGACGAATTGGCAGCTCGATTCATTGCCATGAAGAAGAAGTGAACACCAAGTGCTAGTTCCGGTAAATGCTTCTCATATCTTCAACACAACCTCTCTGTGAGTTGTGTAAGATCATGCAATCAATTCATTTTCAATGATTTTGTCCTATGTCTGTTATTGAGACCCTGAGATTCTAACTGTTCTCTAGATGACGAAACCGTTGTTGGTCTTTTCATGCATGATTGTAATGGAATCTCACTGTTCCAATATGTGTTTGGTTCTGACTTTATCATTGAATAATTTTTATTGTATATGAGCTTTGCCTTTCCTTTAGGACTTAGAAGGTACAAGTTTGGTAGATACATTTTCTGATAATAAAAACAGAAAACAAAAGCTGTAGCACTTAGCATGACATTATCAGAAGGGGCAGCCACGCGTGATCCATGGCACGAACACATTGGATGAAGAAAACCTTTTCCCCATGAGAGTGGTTAATAAAGAAAAGTCTTAAGGATTATTTGTATTTAACCCCCCATAGCATTCTGAATGCATTATAAGCCCCTTATACTTCAAGACTATTTTTCTAGATCTTCGACTTGGACCAAGTCTTAACTTGAACACAACACAGGTTTAACCTCGGGTTGAATTAGAAAAACTGGGTTTCGGGTACTTTTTTTTTTTTCAGGTATATATTGAGTAGTTTCGCCACACAAATTTTCAAGTTAGTCTTAGGTTGAGGTTGGTGTCTTGAATAACCTGATCCAACCTAAACCTGATCATCATAACATATGTAGTTATGTATCATCGTTTTTCAATCAATTAATATCAAATTCATGTATATTTCTCAACCTATGTACTTACCCAGTGTCATCATTGTTCAATTTTAGGTTAAGATCACTGGGTTGAAAGTCCAATTCATATTGAACATTTTCCAACCTTAGCTTGGGTTTGGATAGAAGCTCAGCTGAACTCAACCCGTTTTAAGTTCATCCCAAACTTTTAGCTCATGTTTAAAGAGTAGAATAGAGGGGAAATAAGACGGTATATTCATAAATAAGTCTCAAAATTTGTTTGTTTGCAAAGAATGAATGAGTGTAGTTATGTCAGAATAGTTGGAAATAAATCCACGTCTTTTTAAAAAATTGTGTTATTTGATCCAATTTATTCTATTGGAATAAAAGAGAGGCCTACATGTCGACATTGTTTTTATCTTTTATGAATTTTGATCATCAACTTATTTATGATCAATCAAATAATAAGAATAACTAAAATATATTTTATATGAATTGCAAAGTGTATGTCCAATTCCAAATGTTTACAGGGGTAACATAAAAATAACCCCCCACAGCAGAATCCAAAGATACCTACCCCCTTTTAATCCCACCCCCCCCCCCCCCCCCCCTGTCAACAAAAAAAAAAAAAAAAAAGGCGGTTACCCTTTCCCGCCAAAACCAGCAGCATCTACTAATACCTCCAACCACCACCACCTTCTCTCACCAAACCTTGCAACAATGGAAGGCCTGAGCAACCTAGCCATGGCAGCAACCCTTCTCATAGGCCTCAGCTTCCTCGTCGTCCTCTCTCTCGTCCTCCTCCTCCTCATCGACCTCTTCTTCTCCCTCTACCACAACCGCCGCCGTCCCCCGACCGACGACACCGCATCCCCCACCGGAGCCGACGAAGAGGACCCAAACCCCCAACCCAATCAGAAACCACTCCACTTCGCGCGCGCCCATGGCGTCCTCCGAGACCCCCCCAAACACCTCCTCCTCTCCGCCATCGACGAAGAGGAGGCCGAGCAACGAAGGGGGAGAAAACCCAATCTCCATTTCATCAGTCTCGTGTCCCCTCCGGCGGACGAGCATTACGTGTACGTGTCGAATCCGATCTATGATGGGGAGACGCCGTTTGAGACGCCGGAGACTTCGCCGTCGCGCGTGGTGGTGGAGGTGGAGTCTCCGCCGCTGACGACGATGAAGAAGCTGCCGCCCGTGGAGGCGGCGGTGGGGTCTTGTTCTGGTTCTGTGGAGGGGACGACGACGTCGGTGGCGGCGACTTCGGGGAGCGTCACCGGTGCTAATAGAGGTTGTTCGTCTTCTTCTTCGTCTAATTCGCTCTGTTTTTCTCCACCTTGGTGACATGGAGAGAAACATGATCTTCCTCTTGTGATTGTTTTTTTCTTTTTTTTAATGTTAAGTGGGTTTTTGTATGAGTTATTACAGTGTGTGATAGGAAATATTTACATGAGTGGGATGGTACATTTTAGTCCGTTTTGCATCCTTAGGGGCTGTTTGGTTGCACTTTTTATCAGTGCTTATTCAGCTTAAAGCTGAAAATCAGCTGTAAGAGCGTTTGGTTGGATGACGAATAAGCTCTTTTTTGTTCCCTCGTTCAGTCATTTTTGGCAACATTTTTTCAGCCCACTCGTCTGTACTTAAATATTCGGCTAACGTGTTCAGCGGTTTGTGTGCATCGTGAAAAGTCTAGAATGCCCCTGTCTATGTTTGATATTTACATATAGTATTTAAACCCTTTTTCAACCTCTCAAATCTTCTCTCTCCTAGCCATTTCTCTGCGCCGAAAACCCTCTTCGAACCCTAAAATGGACCAAACAAACTGAGATCCTCTTCGACCTGCTATCACCTTCTGTGCCGATCTCCTTCGAGGTTCTTCGCCGATGTCCTTCGAGGTTCTTCGACTGATCCTTACGGACCGTCGTCCAATCGCAAATCTGTGGTCCAAGGGCTGGGTTTAGGATTGCCGGATCTGAAGGCGAAGGGTTCGAAGAAGAGCAAGCAAAGAGCGGCTTCGAAGGGGAACCATGCGTCGGAGGCGTTGGAGCAACTGACGAGGCAGACTCGGGAGGCCATCCGCGAGTTGAAGGAGCCTACCGCCACCATGGATGCTCAGGGTGACGATATGGACCCCGAACGGATGGTGGAGGACTTTGTCAACCTCCTATATCCAATTATTTCTCCTTTGTTTGGTAGGATTTGTTCTTGTATTCTAGGGATAGGAACAAAGATTGGTTGAGCTTCAAATCCAAGAATGATTCACTGTCATTGAACGCATGAAGTATCATTTTGTTGTGATATTAACTTTATTAGACATGGAAAATTTTAAATTCTATTTCTTACAAATCCAATTAATGGGGGGGGGGGGGGTGTGCATCTGCTGAATTATTATAGGGGTGGGGGATGAGGATTAGTGGTTGAGATTTTATATGGGCTGTTATATTTTTTTTGGAGACCTATGATATACTTCTCTAATCTTCCTAATAGTCTGCGCAGAGCACATCAGAATCTGATGTTTTCATGTCATTGTTTTATTAGTAACCTCTCCATGGCCCACTTATAGCAAGATGTTATTAGCTTTACTAATTTTATTAGAGCAAACACAGAATGAATGTGGATATCTTATATGTGGACTAAATAATCTTGTTTCTTGTTTGACTGATCCAAAGAGGCTTGAGAGAGTTATAGTAGGGGAAGCTCATCTCATTAATCTGTGATTTTCAATTAAACAAAAAGGTATGTCTTTGTCACCGTAGGGGAGGCTGGTCTCATAATTGAATGGTTTTCAATGTATATTCTGGAATTGGTGCATGAGAAAATATATTCTAGCCTACCTGATGAAAGAGGTTTATTAGTGGACAAATGACTTGAGCTAATGTATTGTTTAAAACTACTACTTGATCGCTATTTATGGATGTTGAGACATTCTCTGTATTTCCATTTCCATGTGCACATGCCAAGCTTGTTACATAATCTGTTGGATGGGTATCTTTTTCAATGATAGCTATTTATAGATGTCTAGATGTTCTGTGTTTCCATGTCCATGTGCATACATCAAGATTGTTAGATTAGCTGATGTTTAATTTTAGGTTTATGTTTATGTATAGATAGATGTTTATGTGCAAACATTAGGAAATTCCCTCCACTGCATTGTTGTTGTCTACACTATTAACAGGTAACATAGACATTCAATGGTAGAAAGAAAATTATTTATCTACTTTAATCACCAGTAATAAAAATACATAGACATATATGCAATTCCTATACTTCATATAATATATTGATAGATGTTTTGGCTACATGTGCTAAAGATATATGGACTAGTAGGGTAGTTAAATAGATGTTTTGGTCGTACTAATCTTTAGACATGATATGCAGTGAAACACCCTCAAAACAGAGGCACCAAGTTGGTTGGATTTCATTGATGATTTCTCAGGTCTTACAGGTGGCCACATTATTAGGTGGGGGTTATGTTTTAACTTTTAAGTATTCCGGGATTATATGGGATAGTTGTTTTTTCCATGTTGATAAACACACACAAATGCAATAGATTCTATAGTTAGATGGGTTATGCATGTTCATCAAAAAGGGCAAACTCATATTTTCATCAATACAAACAGATCATTTGTTATCTTTTGGGATTGTCTTTGATTTTCATTTTATTGATTGGAGATGCATGGAAGTTTTGTATTGAGGGGTGGCCTCTTTCCAGGTGCCATTTTTTATTGTCAATGAACAACCCCATCAGGGACCAAACTAATCCAAATAATACTGTCCCAAGTTTAGATCAGATTTGTGCTTCTATATCCCTATATACTGTGAAAGATGGAACAATTGTAGATTGATTTGTTGTCATTCATGTAATTTGTATAGGCTCGTGATTATATTCTAACAAGTTTTTAAAGTGCAATATCTCATAAGATATTAAATAGACATATACCAAAGTATCTCTTTTAAATAAATAGAAAAAAGCAAATAATCAAGTTTTCAACCAAACATCAAAATTACATTCAGTACTTATTAAATGGACCAAAACACCCTTAGCTTAAGCTCTACTCAAAGTACCGAACCAAACACACTTATTTTCATAAGTACTTATAATTTCTGCTGAACCAAACATTTTTTTCTTCTGAACTAATTAAAACTTATCAGAACTTATATAATCTGCACTTATGAATCAGGACTTAAAATCAGTTTTCCGCTGAACCAAACGGCCCCTTAGTCTACATCTTAGAAGCGATATTTAGTCCTCTGCAATGATATACACTATGAAAATTATTATTTTTTATTTAAAAAAAAACAAGCGAGTATGTCTCTTTATATATTTTATTTTTTATGCTTGCATATATTTTAAATTTTTATAAAAATTAATACAATAAAAACTATGGACATTTTTCTTTGTAAATATGAACATAGTGGACGACAAATTACAATGTTCGGATTTGGACCCCTTCCATATGCGCCGAACAAACTTCAATTCGATTATTTGTTAGGGAAGCTATGCCCACTTTTTTATTTTTTTATTTGAACGGCATATTTAGGTTAATTAAATATATTCCTTTTTAAAAATAAAACAAATATGCTGTATGAATTGAATGAATGTATTTTTTATGTTACTTTTTTAATAGAACATATGATATAACGATAATTTAATAGAAACTAACATTTTAGGCACTTCCATCAAATCTCACCAGTGAAGATCCACGGAAGATCATGTTATAAAATCATGTTATAAATATCGTTTACTAGACATGTTAAAGTGTTACGTTTCAATCCATCACGTGCTAGGCACGTACGTACCCACGTATTTCAAGTAAAAAATAAATAAAAGGTCTAAGTGCGAAGGCCTTGCATAAAACTGGGCAGTGCTTTATATGGTGGCTTTATTGTTCAGAGGATGTGGGGTCCCTCTTATGATCAGCAAAACTGGCCGTGCTTTAAGACTGTAGACCTTTGTATAAACCTTTGTATATATGCACTAAGTACATATTTGTTAAAATTTATAAACGATAGATTATAACTTTTAGTTTAAAATAAGTTATTGTTATATGTTTGTTTAAATTTATTGAAACTTATTTAAGTTAAAAACAATTTTAAAAAGTCAAAATCTCTAAGGTAAGAAATGAGTCATTTTGAGATTATAACTTATAAAATGTATTAAATTTTTTTTCTTTTGAACACTTGTGCCCTTAATTTTTTTACTAATATTATGTGTATCTATTTTTTACTATTACATTAAAAATCGTTAAACCACATTTCATCTTCTCAATTTTTTTACTATTACAAAATATGAATATTTATAAAATTAATTTTATATGTAAATATCAATTTATTTTATCAAACATAAATCAATTTTTTACTTCTACAGTTTAGATGTATTTTTGACAATTGAACAGTAAAAAATTGTTTTACAACTTATTAAGCAAACATCTCTTACTACTTATTTACTACTTTTAAACAGTTACAACAAATATATCTATAATTTATCAGAAAAGTTATAATCTATAATTTAAAAGTTAATTATAATCTATAAGTTTAAACTGCAACAAACATTCTGTTTTGCAATCTAAGTAACATATTAACATAATATATAAAAGTTAAATATTGTATATATTTTACTATCTCAATATATATTCAATTGCAAACAAAACTTAGAAAAAGTTAGAGAAACAATTTTTTTTTTTGTCCAATAAAAAAATACATATTTATTTAGTTAAGTATATATTTCAAAAAGAAAATGTTAATCTAAGTCATTTTTATAATCCAAAACTCAGATAACACATGTTTTTATTTTTTTTAAAAATGAATTTCATTTAATGCGGTATATGATTTGATAAAAAATATATATCTATCCATTTCGAGTTGACTGAATCAATTTTTAATAAGTGTAATAAAAATTTAACGAAGCACGTATATCATCTATGCTTACTGGGTTTTTGACAAGGTATATATGATTGCATTTTAAACCATAAAAAGAACTGAGTGTAACAATGTCCTTTTAAAAAATAGAGGTACAAATGAGTATTAACATTTATTTTTTAATAATGTTAAAGGCATCCCCACGAACAGTCCCTATATATTTTGATCTACTTTGAAATGAATGTAACTATTTTTAACTAATGTAAAATAAAATGTTGAAAACTGGCATTCTCTGGAGCGAACGAAACTGTGGTTTGTTGTCTTAATCTATTGGAAAAAAGGACATTTATTTATTTTTTTGGGTTTCTCTCTCGTTTTGGTTTTTCTGATCAGAGGGTCCGGGGCTCGAATTTTATAATCCATTGGGAGTAGCGGGCAGAACTCGAATTTTTATGTCACTTTTTACCAGGTTTTAATTGCAAAGTGTGATACATCTGAACAGAGCTCTGGAAAAAAAAAAAAAAGACTTCCATTTTTTAACTCTACCATGGGTGTTCATACGTGGTTTCATTCGAGGTTAATAATTTGTTTTTTATTTTTTAAAGTATATCTAATGGATATGCTAACTAAACAAGATGTTAAAGTGTCATGTCAGTACTCTAACCCTCCACTAGACCCTCATTTACTATTCTCTCATTTAGTTGATTGTTGTTGCTCCAATGGACTAGCTAAATAGCTAACCAAGATAATAGTGGGTCCACCTCTCCACCCACTCAAATTTCTCCACTCACCGAAAATAATATTTTTTTGAATATTTTAAATGGTGGGGCCCACATTTAGCTGGCTAAAGCACTAGCTAAAGTTAACATGAAAGATAACATATGACAGGTGTGGCCCACATTTAACATTATCGTAACACTTCTATTGGAACACCATTTTTACATGTTTTGTAAACATATGACACTAACTAATGAGTTAACATGTACATTGGAGATACTCTAAGATACTGGCCTAGTGGTCTTCATCCACGTTTAAATATTTTTTTTTAAAAAAAATCATCCTAAATCAAACTCCATATTATCAAAAACTTTCTTTAAAACCCTATTAACATGAGTTTTTACATATATATATATATATATATATATATGAAAATGATTGCGTGCGGCGAACGGCAGGTGCGGCCGCGACGTGGGCCGTTCGATCGCGGGTCCATCGCATCCAACGGTCGAGATGAATCGCCCCCGACCGTCCGATGCGATGGACCCGTGATCGACGACCCGTGATCGCTGCCGCACCTGCCGTTCGCCGCACGTAATCACGTCTATATATATATATATATATATATATAGGGGGCCGATTAGGTGCGGCGAACGGCAGGTGCGGCGTCGATCGTGGGCCGTCGATCACGGGTCCATCGCATCTGACGGTCGGGTGCGATTCACGTCGACCGTTGGATGCGATGGACCCGCGATCGAACGGCCCACGTCGCCGCCGCACCTGCCATTCGCCGCATCTAATCGCCCCCGTATATATATATATATATATATATATATATATATATATATATATATAGGGACGTGATTGCGTGCGGCGAACGGCAGGTGCGGCAGCGATCACGGGCCGTCGATCACGGGTCCATCGCATCGGACGGTCGGGGGCGATTCATCTCGACCGTTGGATGCGATGGACCCGCGATCGAACGGCCCACGTCGCGGCCGCACCTGCCGTTCGCCGCACGCAATCATTTTCATATATATATATATATATATATATATATATATATATATATATATATATATATATATATATATATATATATATATAGGGACGTGATTACGTGCGGCGAACGGCAGGTGCGGCAGCGATCACGGGCCGTCGATCACGGTTCCATCGCATCGGACGGTCGGGGGCGATTCATCTCGACCGTTGGATGCGATGGACCCGCGATCGAACGGCCCACGTCGCGGTCGCACCTGCCGTTCGCCGCACGCAATCATTTTCATATATATATATATATATATATATATATATATATATATATATATATATATATATATATATATATACGCCGATGATAATATGCGGGTCGTGCGGTCGTGCGGATTCGACGTGCGTCGTCCGATCGCGGGTCGATCGCATCCAACGGTCGAGATGAATCGCCCCCGACCGTCTGATACGATGGACCCGCGATGGACCCGTGATCGACGGTCCGTGGTCGACGCCGCACGACCGCACGACCCGCACGATATCATTTCCCTATATATATATATATATATATATATATATACATATATACACCATCCAACCAATCAATCATGGATTGTTATGATTTTCATTTGAACCATTATTATCGCATGAATGCTCTTTTGTAATATTATTGAAAATAACAAATCATTGGAGTATTTTGACAAATGTGATTTTTTTAGGATATATGCAAAAAAAATCTCAATAAAAAATTATTATTTTTGTATTACTAAAGAAAATGTTGAAAACACTTGTGATTAATAATATAAAATGATGGTTGGAAGGGGAGGGAGAAGAGAGCTGCGGTAGGAGAGGGTGCGTTTTCAGTGAGAGCCATGGATTGCCTGAAATATATAATCCCTGATTTTTCATAAAATTTATATAATCCCTTGTAAATATTCATGTAAATTCAAATAGCCCATAAGTTAAAATTTCATTGATAGATGATGAATATTCTGCAATTACTCACCTGATTAATCCTGGTTAAAAATACACTATACCAAAAATCCCATACAATGTGTCAAAAAAATATGAAAAACCCTCTATGATGATTTAATCCTATCCAGAAGTATAAATCATCATTTAAAAAGGATTTTTCATCATTTTAATATACATTATAGGTTTTTTTTTGTATATTGTGTTTTCAACCAGGGTTAACCAAACATAATATTCTTTATTTATCAACAAAATTTTAACACATGGGTTATCTGAATTTATATAGATATTTTCAGAGGGGGTTATCTTCAGAAAAATTCAGGGGATTACATGGAGTTTTCCCTTTTTGAAAAATAATACATTGACGGATTCTTAACCGGTTATTAAGTTCAAACTGTAACAAACA
>CM060859.1:2329454-2454454 GCA_030737845.1 Acorus calamus | reverse complement strand
ATTTTTTAAAAATGTGTTCATTTAATTTATTAGAATATATGCTTCACTTTTTTTTTTATAAAAATGTGTATCTCATTAGATGAGGTATATATAATTTTTAAAAAATTCAAAACATGTGTAAATTAAAATTGAGACTAAAAAAAAGACTATAAGTAACATTATCTTAATATATATCACAAATAACAAAAAGAATGAACTTGAAGATTTTTGAAGATTTTTTTGTTGTTTGGGTTCCTATGATTATTTCATCTGTGACGGTTTTATAAGGATATTTAAGTACACGATGTATTATCTATGTTGATTATGTATGGACGATGAATGCATGATATAATATCTATATTGATTTATTTGAATGTAAGTCTAAAATGTAAATTAGTTAAATGTTACAATTTATCATTTTTATAGTCTCAAACACAATTTAGGTATGTTTTTATTTTTAAAATCGTATAAACATAAGTATATTTATAAAAAGTAAAATACATATTCTAATAAATTGAATATATCATTCATATAAAATATAATTTTTTATAACAATATATATCCCTATTTAGAGTGAGTAGATGGAACTAACTAATGTTTGTTTTTAAAGACAAAGACTAACTAATGTTGGATTTTATTAGATTGTGAATGAATGATATAACTATCGTTGTATTTTGTTTTAGCGTAAATGCATAATAGAAAAAAAAAGATACTGTATTTTTTTAGTTAATAAAAAAATTAGAAATAAAAAAAAATTGTTAGTCCGACTCTGGCTAAACAAACTGAATCAAATAAACAAATTAAATCAAATCACAACCGCATTAAAAAAAAAAAAAAAAACAGTGTGGACCCCACGAATAGGTGGCGTGTTGTGAAGATCGGACCTCGGAGCAAATACGCCTATTTATAAGTGGGAGGAGCAGATTTTTGTCCCAAAATCAAACCCTCCCTCTCTCTCCATGTGTGTGTATATATATATATATATATTTAAGCAACAACGGCGTTCCTCTATCTTCATTTCATTTAATTTCATTCTCTCCTTCCGTTATCCGACGAACCCCACCAAATCTCAATCGGTCCCTCCAAATCGTCCGTCGCCGTTGTTGCATTTCTAGGGTTTGTTCGATCGGGGTCCACGTCGATCGGATTTGTTTTTTCTATTATGGGAGAGCGTGAGGGGTGGGCCGACGAGTGGCCCGGCGGGACGGGGAGGGCGATGAGGCATCTGGACGCGGAGCGACTGGCCGTGGCGGAGGAGAGGACGGCGGAGCTGATCGCTCGCGTGCGACCCACCTGGCACTCCGAGGGGCGGAGGAACGCCGTCGCCGATTATGTCGAGCGGCTCATCTCCAGGTGCTTCGCGTGTCAGGTGGGGCTCCTTTTGTATTTTATTGCTTGTGTGGTTTGTGATGTTGAGCTGAGAACGCGGAGGATGAGTTTTTCTTTTGCTTGCAAACTAAGCAATGGCACTCGTAGTTACAAAGATTGTTTATGGTAAGTATTCGGCAAGCGTTCCATTTGGTGGGGGTGAGTTTACGTTCGTAAATCATATGGGATAAATACGGTAAAAGTATGGAAATGATTAAAGTGTTTTTAGATGTATTATGATCATTGATATGAGAAATACATGGGTGTGAAATCGACAAAAAAAATAAATAATTTTTTTTATATAAGTATGTGGTAAATCATCCAAACTAAATGGATACCCATGTTATAGATGTAGGCATGTTCAGTGTGTTCAGTTAATAGGTATGGGAGATATTCAATCACCATGATTTTCAGAACATTCAGAAAAGCTTGGAGTACTTTGTGACTGTGATGCCACTGTTTTTTTTTCTTCTGCTATTTGTTTATTTCCTGTTGCTTTCAAAACCTGTCAGAATTTGGGTAAAATGGGTTATAGTGGAAGTGACGGATGTTTGATTTTATGTTTCTTGCTAATGCACCATTGTCTTCATACTTGAAATTGGATGATTAAATGTTGTCTTGAATGTTAGTGGTCATGATTGTTTTTCAGGTGTTCACCTTTGGGTCTGTACCCCTGAAAACCTATTTACCTGATGGGGACATCGACGTGTCGGTGTTCAGTAGAAATCAAGATTTGAAGGATACATGGGCCAATAAGGTCCGTGATGCGCTGGAGAAAGAAGAAAAGAGTGAGGGTGCAGAGTTTCATGTAAAGGAAGTTCAGTACATTCAGGCAGAAGTATGTCATTTTTTAAGTTATCCCAACTCCTTGAGTATCAGCACGCCTACACATGCAATTCGTGCATCATTGCTGAAGTTTTAGTTCGCTATTTATTTCTTCGCTTTGCCTACAGTTTTTGCTGCTAGATTTTTTTGTTCACCGAATAGGTAGGCCATCTTCTAGGCAAAAATATAGTTATGTTATTTAAGTGTAGTTATTTCAATCTGTGTTGATGGAAATATCCAATGTGCAAAATGTTTGTTGATGATGTTGATGTTCTTCATTTTATTTGGAAAAAAATGATATTCATTGTATTAATAGATATGGTTGACTTGTATCTTTATTGTTTTAATATCAGTTTGCTAAGATTATGGACACATTTCTGTACCTGGGTTTGAGTAGACCAAAGCATCATTGTGAGACCTTTGTAAATTTGATGTGTGCCGATGCCTATGTGTGTGCGCGCGTTCATAATTAAGCTGTGTTGTCGCAAGCTTAAAAGAGCTTAGATGGCATAATAATTAGTGAGAGCAATCATCAGGACAACAATATTAACTACGTGCATAGTCAGTTAAATCACTTGCTTAAATTCAAATGAAATGAAGCAATCTTTTTATCATCCAACAGAAGGATTGGGTATAATTAATAGCAGAGGTGCCATAGTGATAGAGTGCAAGCATATGGGTTTGGGTCGAGGACATTACGACCATTCAAATTCATTAAGGAGTAATGGAGTAAATTTAAAAAAATGCTTAAACTTGCATACAAAGGAGCTGCTATGGTATTTCTTTTGAGATGCCATCACCCGTGGTTGCATTTTATTTTATATATATTTTTTCTTTAAAATTTCATCTAATGGAATTCAACTCTTTGACTGTCTGTTCTCCATTGCTTGAGGATATTCTGTAATACAAATTGGATTGACTGAAAAATATCTTTTTTCTTTTATCTGTTTGTAGGTAAAGATAATAAAGTGCCTTGTAGAGAATATTGTGGTAGACATATGTTTCAATCAACTCAGTGGGTTATGCACACTGTGTTTTCTTGAAGAGGTGAGCTCCTTAATACACTACCTAGAACTTTGATTTGGCAGCTAAGGTTGATTTCATGTAGTTCTTATCAGATGATCTACATGTCTGCAGGTGGACAATCTAATAAAACAAAACCATTTGTTCAAGAGGAGCATTATATTGATTAAAGCATGGTGTTATTATGAGAGTCGTATATTGGGTGCTCATCATGGGCTAATTTCAACATATGGTTTGGAAATCTTGGTTTTGCACATATTTCATGTATTTAATAACACCTTTGCTGGACCGCTTGAGGTAATTATGATTCATGTCTACTCTCCTCCTACTCTCCCCTTTAGGTTGTTTTTTTTGTTTTTTTTTTGGACTTTGATTCTGCCATACTTTGTTATCATGCATTTGATTTATAGGTCCTCTATCGTTTTCTGGAATTTTTTAGTAATTTTGATTGGGACAATTTTTGTGTGAGCCTCCGGGGCCCAGTTCCCATCAGTTCACTTCCAGAGATGACAGGTAAATGAGTGACTTATCAATCTTGTTTTAGGTTTACTGTTTCTCTTTTATATATGTTTAATTTGAATATTCTGCAGTGGAACCTATCCATAATGATGGTGGTCTTGGCAAGCTCTTTCTTGATGCTTGTAGTTTAGCATATGCCGTATTCCCGGTAAGCCTAGAAAATGATGGGGCAAAGTTTATCCCAAAGCATTTCAACATCATTGATCCTTTGCGTACAGACAACAATCTTGGACGCAGTGTAAGTAAAGGTATTCTGATCTGAGACTGTCAATGAGTTTGTCATTGTGAAGCAACTGCTTGTAATAACAGGGATGTTATAGGATTCTAAATACCAAAGTATCTAGTCAGAAGAATATAAAAAAAACTTGCCTCATATAACGAACAAGCCAACTGAAACAATCTAGGGTGTCAAAATCTATGATACCAATGAATCTTTCTTTTCTGTGTGTGGCCAAATGGTGAAAAGATCTGGATGCTCTAAGATATTTTTAGAGGATTGTATTATCTCATTTATTTAGAGAACAAGGTACATGATCATCCTTTCATTGTCCTCCCATATTTAGAGGATTGTATTTTACATATTTTGTCGTAAAATTCCTTTAGGTGTTGGTCAGGAGGATAAGCATGCCTTCATACACTTTTATGGAATATCTAGGTATAGAAGAACTTTTTGTATAGCTCGGCCCAGTCCACATATATCTCTAACCTTGGAAGATGGTGATTTTGGTGAGGTAGAGGCTTTAGATGAGGATTTTTTTTCCTTGGGGGGGGGGGGGGGTTGTAGTACAAGGGAGGTGGGAACACCCAAGTTTGTTATTGTTGGAGCGGAATATGGAGGGGAGACAAAGGAGAAGCGGGAGTAGAAGTGCAAAGGTATAGCGGCTGTGAATTGTGATGTAAGGGCCCTTTGGTTGGGGGGGGGGGGGGGTTGGGGTAGGTCTCAATCGATGAGCCTATGATTGAACTCAAATGTGTATGATCTGAAGTTGTGTTGTTCCTGTCCTTGGTAGTGGTGGTGATGGGGTGGCAGAAGGGGGTTTTGATTGGGTGGCCGGGGTGGTGTGTGTGTGTGTGTGATTAGGGAGGAGAAAGGGAAATGGTTAATCTGGAGCTGGGTTTTGTTTAATGGTAAAGAAGAAGAAGGTGTTGCATTATGGAACTAGAAATTTGGAGTAAGAAATTTAAATTTCTTGTGTGTTAGAGTTTAACCTGACGTGAAACCATGGGTGGTTGATTACCTTGAAAGCAGGTAATGAGAGTCTCTTGCAACATAAATGGTGATGTTTGTGGGGATTTAAAATAAATAAAAGTTTGGAGGGTCTTGTTTCTAATACAGATCTTAAAGACCTAAAATTAAATTCTTTTAATCTGTTATTATAACCCTAGTCTACTTTGTCCATATCATTGTTGTGATCCCTCCTTATTTCCAGAAAAATAAAGAATCTACACTGTCCAAAAAACTCTTTTCTATTTTTCTATTTTAATGACATCAATCATATTGAAAAAATATATTTTGTATCAGAGATGTTGCATCTACATTCTTCAACACAGAAACTTAGAAACCATGATTTCCAATTCAGACAACTTTGAACTATTATCCAGAATATGGAAGGCGGCTTCAAATATTTCACTATTCATACATTGAAAATTCTGAGTGTCAAATGGTATATTTGACATTCTAAGAATGTGACTGATTGTATTGCTTGAACATTGAAGTCTGTTTTTCCTGATTTGTTCTTCATATGCTTGAATGTAATATATTGAGGAAGTGCATTGGAGTAGCCTGGAGAGCCTAATATATTTAGTTTAACTGAGATGCTTTAGGATGATAGAAAATTATAGATTGGCTCTACAAAGAGAATCATTTGCAGTTATGGAGGATATCGTACAGGGTACTTGAATGGAAGGGAAAATCAAGCGATAACTGTTGTAATTTTGTAATATGAGCTTTGATGATGACTTTGGTTGATCAGATCAAATTTTCTTTACAAGGGGTTCAGAGTTCTTGTGCTGACAATGAGAGAGATATTTTTCCTGTAGAAAGTAATAGTTTGCACACCCTTCACCAAGATTTGGGTGTGTTATGCCTCTGGTGATAGAGCTCTACTGTTACAAAAAGAACAAGGAAAGTTACATTTGCCAAAACACAAAAGTCTTAAATATCTGTGCAGGGTCTGGGCTTAAACAGATAGAACTTGGTGCATTCCTATTCATGCTTTTTTTTTTTTGATTGGTAAGTGTTTTTCCTGGTCATGCTATTTTCTTTATTCATTCAGTTTCATGTTTTTGCACGTGCAACTTTGTGTTATTCCTGGCTGGTGACGGATCTTGGAACTCGATCATTTGGTTGAATTTCCTTCATACTGCTGTTTTCATCAGGCAATTTCTTTAGGATACGTAGTGCCTTTGCATTTGGCTTTAAAAGGCTTTCCAGGTTACTTGAGTGTCCAAAAGACAATTTACTTACCGAATTAAATCAGTTCTTTATGAACACATGGGATAGACATGGAAGTGGTAAGCGCCCTGATGCTCCTACTCCCAGTTTGAGGCTCTTGCAACCTCTGAACAATGATTCTGCTGAAGGAAATGAGAACTCCCAGAATGGTGCAAGCTTTAAGAGGAGGGGTGAGAATGCCAGATTAGATGTCAGTCATATTTTCAAGACCAAACAGGGCAATTTATCTCATGTTATTTCTCCTCAGTTTATTAATACCATAAGCCACCCCTCTCAAAATCTGTCAAGAACAAGCAATGTATCCACTATGTCCAGTAGTCAGAGCCAGAAAATCTATGGAAATCAAGCCATATTGAGGATCGCAGAGTGGGGAATCAGTAACTTGGGTGACTCTGCTGAAAAGGGCCAGAAGATTTTTAGGCCGGAGTTCTCAGTGAGTGAACATGGAAGACAGGGCAGGTGTTGGCTTTCAAGGACACAATCCAGCCCTTCGCTTACCGGAACATCTTCCATGCTTCCTTCTCAAGGGAGGCATTACAGATTGCCAGAAATAGGTAAGAATCAGTTGGATTTTGTCAGGCAAAATCAAAGTGGTAGAAGGGAAAACTTGGGCTTCAATGTTTTTGGTGGTTGTGGTAAGAAATCATCTGACGATACATTATCTATGAGCCACGGTATGTCTAATCGAAGCCTTGATGTGTCCACTTCTCCAAATTATGATTCAAATAATCGTCACAGTGATGTTGATTTTTCCACTATACAAGAGGATCACACATCAGTTTCACAAACAATAGAAATAAACCAGGAAGAGCAGGATCTGTTCAATATAATGGCATCTTCCAGTGTTCATAATTCTGATGGAGATCTTCAGTTTCCAATGAGTTTGGATTCCACCCATCTTCCTTCTCAGTCACCTCCTACCTTAGCTTCCATGGGTTATGTTCAGAGAAATTTTGTTTCTGTTAATATTCCAATAGTTGAGACAAACCGGGGATCTAATCTATCTAACCTACAGTTCGCTCAAGGATTGGTTTCTCTGCCTTTATCCCATTGTATTTCCGGGGATGATTTGGTTTCTAATCTTGATGAACTACATGAATGGGGCAGTGATGATTCATGCCTGACAAATATGAACCAACAGGATGGTGATTGTGGTTTCTGGCATGAGCAGGACCCTGGATCTAGAAGACTGTTTACTGATAATAGAAATCTGCAGATGTTTGAGTCTGAAGACAGGCACAAATCAAGATGGCAAGACCCCATTTCTTCATCAGGATTTGGCAATTCAGGAAGTTTTGTTGTAAGTCAGCATAGTTTTGCAAGAGTGAATAGAGGACAACCGAGGGAGGCCTCTAGTCATTCTCTCCATTACCAAGATAGCAGGGGAAGTAATATGTATGCCACTGATAAGAATGCAAATTTGAGATTTTCACCCGTATCACAAGCTAGTTCATTTAGAAGCAAACTAGCTTCAGAAAGTTCTTGGGATGGGAAGGTTTCTAAGATTGCAAGGGGTAAGCAAGGAAGAAAGCCAGCTTCTCCTGCTGTTTCTTCTTCTACATACAAGACAGAGCAGAATAATGTACAATTTGATGATTCAGTGTCTGATAGTGCTTATGCTCAAGTGCATAATGATAGTAGAGATTGGATTCCCCTTTCGACAATGAGTACAGAAATAGCAGAGGAAAGTACAAGACTGGCACTTAATGTCACCTCACATGATCGAGGACATCAAATACATGGCTATCAACCTTCACGGATGAGTCAATCAATTTCGGTGGTTTCCAGTGCCCCTGTCCCGGTGGGTCCTGTTTCACAGATAGAAGCTAATAATTCTGGGGTCCTCCCTTTTGCATTTTATCCAGTGGGCCCTCCCGTGCCTTTCTTAACGATGCTTCCAGTGTATAATTTTCAATCTGAAACAGGAAACTCGGGTGGATCAACGAGTCCTTTTGACATGGTTGATGGAGAATCAGCAGAGAGCCTTGATCATTCTGAGATATCAACAAATTCAAGCTCTGCACGAGGTACTTCTGCTGGTCTCCCTGAGGATCAAGAATCTGACATATTTAACATTGACTTTTTGAGACATTGGCATAATTTGCAATATGGGCGGTCCTGCCAAAGTACACAATATTCTGGACCCGTAGTTTACAATTCATCAGTTATGGCTCCACCAGTTTATTTACAAGATCACTTTCCATGGGATGGCCCTGGTAAACCACTTTCAGCTAATGGAGATCCCTTAAGTCAGCTTATGAGTTACGACCCTCAACTTGAGCCCATCTTGCCTCACGAGCATGGTTCTAATTGGCCCTCTGGATTACACCATCATTATGGTGATGACGCTCATCGATACCGTAGTGGTACTGGAACCTATCTACCAAATCCTGTAAGATATGATCCTTGAATCTTCTTTTTTTCCTTGGTCTGTCATGCTCATGTTATTACTTTATTTGCACAATGCTCATTATTCTCATAACTTTAGTCTTTCTTGCTTTTTATTTTGTTGAACTGGTTATTGGATTATACTGTATTTTTCTTCTCTTCCCTTTAGTTTATGAGTAATAAAAAAAGAATCTTCTGTATTTTGTGAAATATGAAGTTGCAGGTGCATGCATCAGTTAAAACAGAAACCCATATCTCATGAATCATTCACTATTTAATAAAAAATATATTTTTCCAGTATATGGTTTTCTTAGCGTGTATTACTTATTTTCAAATACAAAAATCTGCAGAGTGGCTAGTTTCCTAGAAGGAAATATGCTTCTCATCACTTTATCCTGCATTTATTTTCTTCCTCCAGAAACACCCCCCCCCCCCCCACGCCTTTGGCAGCTTGAACTTTTTTTCCTGCCAATTGCAGCAAGATGGGAATGTCTCCACTTATCCATCTAAAACTCTGCCTGTTTGCAAATGCACAAGTAGCTTTCTCTTGGTTTTGTATAGTTCAGTACAATTTGTGCTAATGCTGTACATCTTGGATACTTTGATATTTTTCCAGAGGAGTCATTCAGTTTATTAATCTTGGATAGATACTATTTGGTATCTCTTAGATAGTTGTCTTTGTAGAGTGGTTGTGATGGCATGGTCAACTTCGAGCTGTTACTGAAGGTTACTTAATCGTAGAGTTCCCAAGTTAGATTCTCTGTGATCACTGAATGCATTTGCCAGAAAATTTAAGGTTTCAAAAGATTTGATTGGGAATAAACTAATGCTAAAGGTCTTTATTTAATAACTCCCTTTTCCTTATCAAATTAGTTTCTTAGAGTTTTCTGAGAGCAGTCTTCATTTCGTCGAACTTTCAGAAGGTCTCTTTCAGAAATCAACGGCATTCAAATTCAAGAAATCACAGAGGCAACTACAATCATGACCGTAATGATCATGCTGTCAGACAAGGGAACTGGATAAATTCAAATCCAAAATCACGGGCTGCCACACGTCGTGGGCGCAACAGAGCTGAGAAGTCAAACCTCAGAGCTGAACGGATAGGTGTAACGGATGGCCAATCAGACAGGTGGGAATCACACAAACATGAGCAAATTTCATCATGCCAGTTGCATAACAGTTTATATAATTCAGCTTACTCCCCACATGGCTCAACCAACATGGCATATGGCATGTATCCATTACCTACAGAAAATTCAGATTCCATAATCCCAGTTGGCCCTGCCATGTCTTCAGTCATGATGCTGCGCTCAGGTGATCAGAATGCTGGGTGTGGTTCACATTGTGAGCAGTTGGAGTTTGGCTCCTTTGGACCAGTGCATTTGTCATCTGTAAATGAGGTGACACAGTTTGGTGATGGATGTTCAATTCAGACGGTGTATGAGCAGAGGCACGAAACATACCAAGAAGGCCCTTATGCATGTTTCACACCAGATCAGTCCTCTTCACCACTGATTCAGAGGTAATGTAATAATTGCTATTCAGTGGCTCTCATCAGCCTTTTATTAACTTTCTTTGCTGAATGGGGAAAAGGAAAAGCCAGTAGAATCAGATGACTAGTTGTTGTGTGCCATGGAACTGATGTTTGTGTGAAGACAGTAATGTAATTAATGTGCAAGAAAATACATACACATTACACATGCTTCCAGGCCCTTCTCAGTTAATTTTACATATTTCCTTTTGTCAGATTGCTCATTGGAGCGTGAAAAAAATGGGTCAAAATATTGCCAGACTAAAAATTGCTGGACTAATTGTTATTTCCATTTTAAAGCATCTATACATACTGGTAGTTCTCCTTGGATGCTAAGATTCCTAGGAGATGACAGAGGTAAATAAATTAATATTTCTCTCTTTTTGTTGGACAGTGCAATCCCACTCTTGAGAAAAGGGACAACATAGTCTCGCATCCAGCACTGACCTAATTTAGTAATAAAAAATTGAATTGGTGGCTTTTATGAGAGAGGTTGCATGTGACTTCATCATCGAGTAAAGTTTGCTTGTATTTGCATACTGTATAGGCTCTATCTCCCCCCCCCCCCCCCCCCGCGCGTGTGAATTGAAGGGTTTCTTGATGGATTGCAGAAGATTGTTTTTTAGAGTAGATTCTTTCAACCAAGATCGGGAATTAGGCATTGATGGAACTGTATGTATAAAAAACTGCTGGACATAGATGTGGTGTGATGGATACAGAGGGATATTTGTTGTTATGTATAGAGGACATGGACATGGGGCTGCATGACAGATGTGGAAAGTTAGTCGTGTTTTCAAAACATGGATAGGTATGTCCTGGTTACAGTGATGAATTTTTGCTTGATGATGTTGAGGTTGTGAATAAGCTATTGTATAGGTTGTTCTTTCTGAGTTGGTCAGCTCCACAAGAAGGCAATATGAATTTTAATGGTTGCATCTTCAACATGCTATGACTTGAGAGTTTGAACTGTCAATCCTCCATTTGTACAGATGTTGCTTTTGCTTCTTGTTGTTTGATGTCTGAAATCCACCCTGGACCAGAGTAAAGAGCCTTGCTTGGCTTTCTATAATATTAATTTTGGAGGACATACTAAGGCTGATGATAGAGACAAGTGGTGTATTGGAGGAATGTACTCATGGAATTTTCCATATTTCCAGGAGTTTAGAACAATCTGTGCAAGAATAGACAATTCAGTTCTATGCACATGCAAACAACTGTGAATGAAATTATGGAAAACTTGCAGAAGATAGACTGGAGGTCAAATGTGCATGCCATTGCCATCAGGGGTGGACCTATGTAGGGCAAGTCGGGGTGGGTGCCTCTTTTCAAATTATAAAAAAATGCATCAGGTCCCTATGATCATCAACCCACCCAATCCCAAATGTGCATTATTGTCCCTGGCTTGACCAAGACTCCAACGGCCTGTTTGGAATGGAAAAGTTACGGTCCAATCCATAGAGATCAGGTGCTACCTAAAAAGAAAGAGCTGAAGAGTTGCTAAAGTCAAAAAGAAAAAAACTAAACAGGAAGTCCAGGGAATGCTCAATGAAAGCAGGGAACACACACATTTTCTACATTTTCTAAGGTGAGTCAGTTCTTACATTGATGCCTGACTCTTTGGATGATGATGGATGGGAATTTTGTTCCATTTTAGAGAATTTAACCTACAATAATAGGACATACAATTTTATATTTTCAACATTTTTGCATTTAAGTTTCTCCCTGATCGTTTGCTCTTTCGAAGAAGGATGAAATTGCAGTTTTGGAAGTTCTTCTGTTTATAGGAGTCGAAAGAATTTTTTTTTTTGAAGCAAATTTAAACTGAAATTGGTAGCTTTCAATTTAATCTCTGTCCTCTCATAAGGTGGTAGGAGCTGAAAGGATGGATTTTAAGATTTGATATGTGCAATCTCATGAGGTGGGGGTTTTCAATATGATGTGCTTTCAATTGGATGGATTTTTTTCCAGTTCAGACAATTTAACCTACAACTAGGACATGCAATTTTATATGTTTTTGTATTGAGATGCTTTTGGGAGAAACAGTTATTTTAGAGTGTTGTATTAAGATGATTTGATGAGAAGGATATTGCATTAAGATACTTTTGTGAAAATCATCTCTGGATATTTTTTAGACATTGGAGTTGTCAGTTTGACATTGGAAGATTTTTTTTGTAAAATAGTGGCAACATTTTTTTTTTTATGAAAATAAAATAGTGGCAACATTTGTTGAAGTAATACTCTTGGTAAGTTGTAATTTGTAAAAGGAACATCGGGCCCCCTTAGATGGAAAATTATAGGTTCACCACAGATCCTCCCAATGAGAGACTAATAAAATGAGTAGGACAAGGAAAGTTACTCATAGTTATTGTGGATAGTAATTATGTTGGTGGATGATTTTTTTAGAAGGTTGGTTTTAACTGACAACCAACCCACAAACTGTACATCTTCTTCTGGGCCTGCAATTTTAGCTGATCTAATTTTATAACGCCATGTATTCACTTGCCATGCTGATATAGTTTCATGACAATTTATTTTTGGCAAGTATTTTTTTATATTTACTTGTTAAATCTTATTCTATGAACAGGGGTAAAACTCGGATCCAACACCCCTCAGTGAAGAGGGAATACCTCGGACAACCCACCAAGAGGTGATTTGGTAGTTTCATGACAATTAACACTGTTACACTTACATTTGACCTGGATATTGCTAATGTTCTTACTTGCGACAAAACACATCATCTTCATTGCTAATGGATAACTTAAAAGGAATTGCTTGTGATACATCTAACATGTCATCTAAACAGGAGGGTTTGATAAATTTGCCATTTAAACACCACCGAAGAACCATCACTTGGAAGACGATTTTCCACATTCGTTGTTACCAAAAAAGATTGATGGTGATAGGAACATTTATAGCAGCAAACATTCCCATGTAAGTGGCCCTACCCTGCAGTTTCTCATTAAAAGTGGGGATCTGTATGTGCTTAAAGTCACTTTGACCTCCCCATTGGGAAAGTAAGAAAAGGTTAGTAGTTCTCATTTTCTAATCTTCAGATATCTCTCATAGGTCTCTAAACAATTTCAGTTGTTGGTTCTTTATTTGGCCATGCTTCTGATATCTCATTTCATTGTTAGGTTCTAAATATCCATGCTTGAATTTTTTATTTCTTTTTAATGAAACGGTAGACAGTTTTTATTGTTAAAATTAAGCAAATGCCCAAAACATGCAGAAAGGCGCACAAACAGGACGTGAGGCCTGGCAGAAGAGTAGATTCTCCCTCACCCAAAGTGGTGTAGCTGAAGGGATGACTGCACTAGAGCTATTACTATTGTGACTGATCTATTTTGTTCCTCATTAAAACTGACAAAATAAGAGTTCCTTTTTGTTGGTTTTCAGGAAGGTATCACATTTTTTAAATTTTAAAGTAATAGAAATATAATGTGTAATTAGTAGCATATAGATAAAGATATCATCACATGATTAGATAAACATATAATGAACTTGTCGTTACAAAATATGTCAGACAAATTTCATATTGTTTTCCCAATTTCAACTATTAGCATATATGCACTATTAGGAAAAACGTAAAAAGGTATGCATTAAATTCATTCAATTAAAAATTGTGTACATTGCACGAATGATAGAGTGCAGCATCTTCCTACCCTGTCTTGCTCCAAAGCTTTACATCCATTTATAAAAGATGTCTTTTTGCAATCCCTAACTCTATTGTATGACGGCATTGGGACTTAAGTTCTGCTATTTAAGGTAGGGCCCTATCTTTTCTACAAATGATGGCATGCTTATGGGAAGGGCTATGTTACCACCAAACCCATTTTTACCCCATTCCTTGCCGTAGTACCATGTGCCTTGTATGATATTTATATATATTCATATGAAATGTATATATATCTAGGATAAGAATTGGGGCTATAATTGGGATTAAGTTAGAACATCATCCTTACGGGAAGTGGGAATTTTGGGCATGATGCGCGTTTCAAAACAACATTTGGTGACATTGACTGCATTCACATGTTTTTTAGGGTGTTGTTATATTTAGGTTTTTTTACAGTCTAAAATGTAGTCTCATATACATCATTAGAAATTTAGTGAAACATATGCATCGTTAGATGTATATATTTCGTTAAGTTTTTTTACATTTATTAAAAATTTGTTCATTTAATTTGAAATGGAGCGACATATTTTTTTTTATCAAAGCATGTATCTCATTAGATTCAGTAGATGATGTATATATTTCGTTAAGTTTTTTTACATTTATTAAAAATTTGTTCATTTAATTTGAAATGGAGCGACATATTTTTTTTTATCAAAGCATGTATCTCATTAGATTCAGTAGATGATGTTTATACTACTTTTTTTTAAAAATGGAAACACACATGGTATGCGTTTTTTTATTGTAAAAAAGATTTGAGTCTTGTAAACATTTTCTTTTTTAGTATGGTTTTGTTTGGGACCTTGGGCTGCATCAACTAGATGCAAGGGCCTTTTTAGGTTACAAAATCTGTTATATAGAGGGTCGGATCAGGAACAGTACTGGTATTAGGAAGAGGAAAATGATGTCCAATCTCAATTGCAGTTCATAACAGGGTTTTTTTTTTTGTTTTAACTCTTCCATTAAAGTACGTGTAATATGAAATGAAGTATATACTGAAATACATTAATATATTTTTGAAAAAATGACAAAAAATTGTGCCATATAAATAATAGTACAGTGTATACTACGTAATCATAGCATGCGAGGTTGTAAAATGGATTGAGTGTATTAGCCCTCTTAAGAAGATAGACCATCACAAACTTAGAAATTGTGGAGTATAAGTTCATGAAATCAGTCCACAGGGCTGCGCACACAATCATACAAAATTTTCAGTTTTGCAAATGGTAGGGCTAGAAATTGGAATGTGATCACCTGTGGCTAATAATAGGAATAACCCTATAACCAATGAAAATGCGTCACGTAAGACTAATTAAGCTCGTTTTGAAGGGGAATTGGTGCTTAAATTAAGATATAATTTAAACCATCTTTTCTTTTGTGATCGAATTGGGACCCACATGAAATATAAAGAGACTAGTTTCTCATGCTTGGATAATCTAAGCCCGAGCTTGAAATTTTTAACACCCCACATGGTCGTAGGAAAAAAAAAACCTAAACCAAGTTTTTAGTTAGAAACAGTGAAAATGATATGTTTTTTTTTCAAGAATTTAATAACTGTATCTGTATGCTTTCTGAGACTTCAAATGCAGTTTTTAGTTTTAAGTGAAATCATGTGATTAAAATGGATTTTCAAATGCTATTTTTATGTGAAATGCTTTAGACGAGTCCCGGCATTTACCCACCCAAAAATTATTTTAGGCGAGTTCCAAATATATATTTTTATTTAAAATGGATTTGAATAAATATATGCAAATCAATATTACTAATCAAATTAATTTATATCTTATAAGTTATTATAACTGTATTCAATGTTGGTCTTATTTTAAGCACACGGATGTATTCAATATTACTAATAGCTTAAAAGACAATCTACTCTTTAAAATTCTCGTAGGATGATATGTTAAAAAATAATTTTGAACCACAGTTGACCTAAGTTTTATTAGACTGTTTGGTGGTTAGAAATCACGTGAGATAGACATAGGTAGATGCATTATGTTAATGCTGTGGAAAGATAATCGTGTCACAGACTGGCCGGCTATCAATTCACTAAAAAATGTTTTTAGAGGAAAAAAAGTCTCTAGAAAAAAGCACACTGATATAGTCAATCCTTTTTAGCTCTCACTTTTACAAACCCTTCACCGTTTGGATAGCGGAATTGAATTATTCTGGATGGATAACTATGTCAGAATAGATAATAAATCTACATGAATAAGAGACTTTTCGTTTGGTTGTGTTTTTTTTAGTTCTCATTGGAAAACGTAAGAATAAAGGATGAGTTGTTTAGTTGATAAATAATCAAATATAAATAAAGTATAAAAAAATTGATTTGACATGTGAGCCCTTTGATGTATAAGAGGTGTTGAAAGGTGATTTGATGTGATAAGATGTAAAAAGTTGATTTGACATGTGGGCTCATGAGAATAGATAAAATGAGTATAACTTATCCTAGAGGTTACTTAGAATTGTTATACTATCTTATACTCGTTTAAACTGGTTTAGTAATATCAAGTTATACTCTGCAAACAAACAACATTTTCCCTATCCATTCTTATACCATCCTTATACTACCCTTATACTCGCTTTTTCTATTTCCCAAACGGGGGCTGCGTGAATAACGTTATATATGAAATCGTATATAGTATGTCAACATATATTTCTTTCAATTCATTTGAGAATAAGTTTTATCATAAAATAATATAATTTATCAGTTAAATGTATAATTAAAAAATAAATATGTGATCTTTGTAAAATTGACTTAAAAAAAAAACAAACAAACAAAAATAAACAAACTGATCGTAATATTTTTCAAAAAAATAATATCCATCTTCTCACGTGAAAAATCACACTCCCATTCACACGTCGCAACTGTTGATAACATGAAAAAGTTTCTCTCTTGTCCCTCCCCCAAACACAAAGAAATGCAAATCAGTGCAATGTACCAAAAACTCATCTCCACCACCCACCACCACAGGAGCAATAGTGACAAAATTTATGTAAATTAATTTATTTTACTATGTACAGTAAATATTTGATAAGTGTTCTGTTAGATACAACATATATGAATTCATAGATCATATAAAATAAATATCATAAAAATAAAGAGATAACTAGACTATTTTTTAAATGTATTTCATTACTAGTGTAAAAAAAATATAAAAAAAATTCTATTAATTTTTTTTTAATTATAAAGAATGAAATAAAAGATGAACATCCAGATATCTAGTTAAATAAATAGTATTTTGCGACTAAGCACGTCACGGGTTATGTTTAAGTTTGCTTGACGAGATGCAATCATTCAACAGCACAAAACACAGAGAGCTACAACAATAGTCATTGCATTCGTACCTCAATAAAAATGAACTATGTATAGTTGGTGGGGAACCACAGAAAAAGATATTCCTCATTTTGGGTGTGAAGGGGACTGATGGGCTTGGACAGAAAAGAAAGAAAGAAAGAAAAGTCTACGGGAATGGTTGATCAGGGTCACGGATCTACAGTGGCCACTCCATGCCAAACTGAGTTCAAACAAACGACATAAAATAGTGAGAGAGAGAGAGAGAGAGAGAGAGAGAGAGACAGCGAACTAACAAGCTTTTCTTCTTCCGGAGAGACAAATCTTACAAACAAAATCTCTTCAGAGATCGCATTTGCCTTTCTTTTCTAAACGAGCTAGTTACTTCCACCCACTTTTAAACCCACCCTGATTGTTTTTAGATAATATTTTTTTTTTTAGAGAAGTTAGGCCGTTTTCATAACAAAGAGAGTGTTACAAATCAGTTCGAAGACGAAAAAGGTAAAGACATAAATAAAATAGTACATTTTTATGATCGAGGACCCTAAGTAGGGAAGCTCGGGCCATAGAATAGAAGAACGTTTCACTCGCCGGGGATACACGAGAAGTGCTCCTTCCAGAGTGAGCCAAAAACAAAAGGAAGCTCCGCGATGTAGAGCCGTGAAGGAGGACCCCTCCCGACAAGTGCATGCACAATGCTTACTCCTCGCATCGAAGCTCTCCCCCCAAATAATACACCCAGCTGAGGCCCGCCAAGTGTCTCCCCCAATCCTGTAGGAGGTGCAATGTAGTGTCTCAGATATTTTTAAAATATACCCGTTGACCTCTGAATAGGGCATCGTTTCTGGCTCTCCAAATGGTCCATAGTCCCGCAAGTAGGAGTCTGGTAAATCGACTGGGTAGGGCGTGTGCCGACAATGGTGCTGGATTGGACATCGTGTAAGCTCGGGCATCGAGGAGTAGATGAGGCGAGACCCGGTCGACCTGCTTAACTCGCCCCAAAGCCTGGCAACTGTTGGACACCTTAGAAGGAGATGTTCGACTGACTCAGGCTCAGCTTGACACATAGCGCAATCCGTAGATAAATTATTCATCCTCATGTATACACAGTTGCGGGGGACATGGACCCTGCTTCTTTTATTTTTAATATTTTTATTATGGCTCATAGTCTATGCGCCGTATGTGATTATTTTAAGGATAATGTTACATTCAGTTCCATTTTCAATCTTAATTCCAGTTTACATGTGTTTTAAATTTTTAAAAAATAACATACATCATCTAATGAATTATATGCTTTTATAAAACATGAAGCATATACTCCAATGAATTGCATCAATACATTTATAGAAAATGTAAAAGAATTATTTCGAAACATATAACTTCTTAAGGTGAGCATATGCATCGATAGAAATCTATCGATGCATATAGACTAGAATTGAGGCTAGAAATAGATCTAGGTGTAACAGCGCCCTTATTTTAACAGTAGCCACAATCACTATTGAAATAGCATTTTATGCAAAAATGTTGTTATGTACAGTCCATTTTCAACCCCAATTACACTGTACATGAGTTTTGAATTTTTTAAAAATAATATACCTTATCTAATGAGATACATTCCTTTAAAATTTAAATGAATATATTGCTTATTAGATTTATGTTTTAACATTTTTTTTGTGAATCATTGATATAAATTTGACGTATTGTTTTAAAATATGATAATTATCTTTTAGAATTATTAAGTGATATGTTTTATGTGAATGTCTTTATTTCATTTTATACATATTCATTTTTTAATCTATGCTATTAAAATTAAAAAATATATAATTATATAACTTTAAAAAATACTTATATAAGTTACATTAGACACTCCTTTATAAAAATGATGACTCCGCCACCGTTTATATATTTTGAGCGTTGTTATACGCAATCCATGGAGATGATGGTGATGGTGAGGGTGAGGAAGGAATGTTTGAGGTGAGTTTAGCATTCATTAGGGTGGGTAAATCATGGGTGGGCTCAATATTTTAAAAATGGGAATTTCTTATGTAAATTTTTTTTTAATTGATATATCTCATTTAGTGAGATATATATTTTTATAAAAACTAAAATATATGTTACAATAAATTGTATGTTTTCATTTACAAAACATCTAAAACTGTGTGTGGCCGAGTTTGATGATATTTGACAGTGAACCGAGCTCACATGGATAAGAAATAAACCTGACATAAAAATCCAAGTCGAGCTCTATTGTCATCAGCTAGTTTGGGAAGGGTGAGTTCCTGCATATTCTTCTTTTTTTTTTAACTTCACGTAACATATTTTGATTTTTTTTACTATAAAATCGGAATAAATAATGATATTTAAACAATGAAGATAGTCCTTTTTATACCTTGCATTCCCTATCCATTTTGATTTATTTTGAAGTATATTTTTTTTATAAAAATCAAGTAAATACTAATATAAATTGATTAGTTACATTTTTTATATTTAAATATTATATCATGGATCAAAGTATTGAAAAAAGGAAATAAAATAACAAAAGATCAAGAGGCGACCAAACGATTTTGCCTACATCTATGGAGAGGAAAGAAAGAAATTTTTATTAATTTTTGGAATATAGACCTTGTGTGATGGACTGTAAATATGACTCTTCCTTTCAATTGTATGAATAAAATCTAACTCACAAAATGAGCATATATAGTCTAATTAATTACAACATTGCTACTACACGTAAATGTACATGTGATTTTTTTTTCCAGGGGCGTTGCCCTGACCCATAGTGAGCTAGCTGCAGAGCTCAAACTATATGACCATGGGGAAATTCCACTGCTGGCCGTTCTTCTTCGATGATCTAGATATCAAGCGGAATGCAAGACATAAACTCAATTATAAATAACTACACATAGGACTGCAAAATAGGCAAATTAAAGTGTACCATAGCATTCAAATCTCTTGGAAAAGCATCAATTAACCTAACATAGATAAACATTTTGATTTCAAAAGACTTAATTAGGAAAATTAAACATGAGACCATACCTCATTCTCCGTTGATTGCATCTATCTTGTAGAGGAATTCAAGTGATAATTAGAAAACCTTCCATCACCACCAATGGCATGCAAAGAAAAAGAAATTATGAGAGAGAGATAATAGAGGACTTGTGAAGATACAGGAGAACATGGAAAAATAAATGGAAACCATGCTGATCAAAAGGAAATATATGTGTGTGTGTGTGTAAAAATGTCAACTCATTCTTATGTTTTCTAGAAATCGATCAATAGACTAGGTCATCACTGTGCATGGACATGCAAAAATAAATTTTAAATATAGGAAAGAAAGTGATTTGGGCACTATCATTGTGGATAAAAGGTGTATATATACCAATATTGTCTAATAATATTTTTGTAAAATAACATATATCGATTTTTTTTTGTAAATTTAATCAAAACTTCTTTATGAACATTTATATGGGAAATGAACAAAATAAATCATAAAATATCCACTTTTCCCTAGGCCTGGGAAGATAATTTTAAATATAAAAGATTAGGTAAACTAAGTCAATGTAGTTAGACAAAAACGAGTGCAATGTAATATACATGTGATATATTTTTATATATGGCCTGCACATTGACAAATGTGTAACATAACATGAGACAAACAGTGCACACCATGAATTGGGTGGGGGTCATTGCACTGTTCTTATTTTAATTGTGTGTATATTAACAACGTACAAAGATAATTTTAAATATATTAGATTAGAGTGAACAATTTTTTTATTAGCTAGAAACATGAATTTATTTACCATAAGTCTTAAGTTTAAATCCTTGAAAAAATTTGGCTAGCTATTTTTCCATCTCTCAAGAGAGTTTCTCATGTAAGAAAATTTCAAAAAACTGATAATAAGAAAGTGCAACTTATTATGTAATGTGTGAACCATTTTTTATATGCATTCACAAAAGTGTAACACAAGGCAAAGAAAAATGCCAAGGGACTGCTTATATGTATCCTTCAACATGTTTTGAATTTTTTTAAATGTGTGTATATTTGTTTAAAAAAAGAAACATATTTTTTTCAAGATTTTTATCTATAATAACCTAATTAGGTTAGGCAAAGCTTGAACAAACTCAAAACACAAGTTGGGTTAGGGTCATTGCTGATCTGAATGCATTACATTGATACATAAATATTACATATTTAAAATTTTAAAACTAATCATTATGATTTTATGAGATGATATAAATCACTGCTTGAGAGAAGGTAAATAATTATACCGTAGCATGTAAACCAAAGTTTTGACGGCAGGTTGAATAACAAGTTTAGCCTATCAATTATTAAATATATGCAATCCGTTCACATATTTCAAAACCATGAAAAATGTGTATACATAGAAATTAAAATATCACACCCATCGAATGGTTTTTATAAAACTATACCTTCCTTACATTTAATTAATTGATAAAACATCAGTTTGAATAATTGAAATCTTTAAAGGGCGCTCAATATACAATGCTCATTTAATTAATTTGCAGCCCCGTTCACTCTCAATTCTGCAATGAGACATATGTTCGATAAGACAAAACATATATATATTTTTTATTTTTTAAAATTCAAAATTTGTCTATACAATTCATTAAAAAATATTTTACTCTTATGAAAATGTATTCATTGTGTAAGAATATATACACTTATAAAAAAATATCAAATCATGTTAATTGCAAATGAGACTGTAAAAGAATCCATCCCTATGAATTTTCTTTTTTAGATAAAACCATCCATGTTGATTATGGGTGATAAAAATTCCAATTTTTTTTAAAAAAATTATCAAGTACAAATTAACATGATCTTGATAGCGAACAACCCTCTTTACAATGGAGATATTACATTAAGGGTGCGTTTGGTTGCGTGATTGCGCAGCGTTTGCGATTGCAGGAAGCTGTGTTTGCAATCGTGCAACCAAACAGTTTTGCAATCGCAGTTTTAAACCCAGCGATTGCAGGCAAATAGTGTCCAAAAGCTGCGATTTCAAAAAGCTGAGAAAGTGAGCTTCCTGCGGAATCAGTTTTGCAATCGCAGATTTCTGCATAATCAATTTTGCAATCGTGCAACCAAACACACTCTAAGAGTTCAATTGATAACTTTGATTTAGAAAGATAATTTTTTCTTCACACTAATCTAATTTTGATGGATTCCGTAGAATTGAATGTTCGGTAATGAAGACATGAATAAAATATTTTAAACGTAATTTTTTTTTTTTGTTCCAGGAAAAGAAGAATAAGTCAAACTGGTTCTAATAAGATAACTTTGATTCAAAAGAAGAATTTTTCAGCTTACATTCAATGAAAATAAAATTTTTATTTAGGATATCCTATAATAAATAAATATTTTTCGATAAAAGAATGAGAATAAACACCATGGTAACTTAAGTATAACTGATGGTAAGATTGATTTATGGGCAGTGACAACCCAATTCTATGTAATACAACCCTATGTGCTAGGACCTATATATGTAGCCCTTCACTGTTTATTGGACCAAAAATATATATTTAATTTGGATAAATTTCATTCTTTGAATGTAGAGGGTTTCACATACACCTTGAATCATGGATGACACATGGTTCTAGATATTGTGATATTTCATGATCAAGATCACGGGCCTGTATATGTTCCACTCCACGCCAAGCTCAAAATGAAGGACAACTGGGGAAAATTAAAAAAAAAATCATTGTTTTTGTTGGGATTACTGACTCACCCAATCCAACCCACTGTCTTCCAATACAAGGATCCAGATACACTTCTTTTTTTATGTATATTCTTAAAAATTAATTGATTAAAAATTTTATTACTGAATCACAGCTCTTATTTTTATATTCTTAGGATTGTGTTCATAAGAACTTTGAAGTGGTAGATATTTTGAGGCTTTATTGTGTTAAAATCGATTTCCACGCATTTTATTTCTGTTTGTCTGAAAACTTGATTGTTTGTTAATCTTATATTTTAACCATTTTGAAACATGCATGTAGGTGAAAATTTTCCCTGACTCAGATTATACTTTGGTTAATTAATTAATAGTTAATTATGCACAATGTAGTTACATTTTATTGTTATTATTTCTCCTTTTTGTTTTTTTTCCTTGACCATATATATGACGCCCCTAGTTTGATGTTCATTTTTCTCTTATTAGGGACGTTTGACGGATAGGTGGAGGCATCCGCGTTTGCTCAACACCAGGGGGGGGGGGGGGTTGTTTTAATTTGTGGCGTCAGGGAGATCAACGAAAACACATATACGACAAAGCATTTGTAGGTTATTAACGCTCAGTAAAATAGAGCTTTATTAAGACATTTTTATTTTATTTATTAATAACATCTGTGCTTAAGATATTATATTATTCAAAATATATTTTCTTGCAATGAAAAAAAAAGAAACAACTCAGAAGTTGCATGAAAAAGAAAAAAATTACATTTTTTTCAATCTTCATGTAAAATTAAAAGCCATCATTCTCTCACTAGATAATAATAATAGTATATAGCGCGATGCAATGATATAAAATTTGATTAATTTAATGATCAAATTAATTGCATAAAAGTGATCATAAAAATTAAGATGTATCATCTTGTCACTTTGAAAAGGTATCAACTCACCAAATTCATCATAGTTATAAACTTATAATTATTAGATAATTTTCATTCAGAATTGTCTGCCTCACAAGATTTACATAAAATTACACGTATCCATTGGACCTATATATGCACAAAATTCCCATAAGCAATAGAAATAATAAAACAAAACAAAATTCCATCAGTTTCTGTGACACACCAGTCCTACAAAAAGTGAAGCCAGCAATCTCCCTCACTCACATGCATGCATGCAAACTCTCCTATAAATAAACACCACTACACACTCCTTTCTTTATTCACAGACCTCTCTTCCTCTCCACTCTCTCTCACTCCCACATATATTCATGGTGAGTGTGTGAGTGAGTGAGACAACCACCAATCCAAAAAAGAGAGAGAAAAAAATCATGGAGAGGTCCATAGCCACAGCAGTATTGGCTCTCCTCCTCCTCCTCCTCCCTGAAGCCCTCTCATGCCCTCACTGCCCCTCCCCAAAACCCCCACCAAAACCAACCCATCCATCTTTCCCTCCCAAACACACTCCCACTGTCAAACCCCACCCCAAACCAACTCATCCTTCTCCACCCAAAGTATCTCCAAGACCACCCTATCTTCCTCCAAGACCACCCAAAGTGGCTCCTAAACCACCCAAAGTATCTCCAAAACCACCCTATCTCCCTCCTAAACCACCCACAGTGGCTCCTAAACCACCCATTCTCCCTCCAAAACCACCCACTGTGGCTCCAAAACCACCCACAGTGAATCCAAAACCACCACCAGTGCATCACAGCCAGCCATGCCCACCACCACCATCCCCACCATCCCCACCCTACATCCCACCATCCTCACCACCACCACCACCCTCCCTCCCACCATCCCCACCACCATCCCCACCACCCTCCATCCCACCATCCCCACCACCACCACCACCCTCCATCCCACCATCCCCAACACCATCCCCACCACCCTCCATCCCACCATCCCCACCACCACCGGCGACCTGTCCAATAGACACGCTGAAGCTAGGGTCGTGCGTGGACCTACTGGGAGGGCTGGTGCACCTGATCATTGGGAGTAGCGCCAAGTCGACGTGTTGTCCGGTCATACAAGGCTTGGCTGGCTTGGACGCGGCGGTGTGTCTCTGCACTACCATAAGAGCCAAGCTTTTGAACATCAACATAGTCCTTCCCATTGCTCTTCAGCTACTCGTCGACTGTGGCAATGCCCCTCCCCCTGGCTTCCAGTGCCCTGCCACTTCTTAATTTATTTATAATTAGTTGCCCTTTGTTTTTCCTTTTGTTTTGTGTTTGTGGGTTTCTGTTCTTGGTGGCTTTGTTCTTGGTGGCTTCTAATATAATATAATATGTATGTATGCCTTCCATGTAAGGGTCCATGACTTATTATAGTGATCGCTTTTAAGAGTCGAAAGTGATTGGGTGGGTTTTCAGGTTTCTGGGATGTATTTGCTCTTATATGTTTTGTGTTTGTGATTTATGTATGTAAGGTTGACAGTGATGGGTGTTTTGAAGTGTGTGCATTACACTCACTGGAATAAGAATAATAATCCCCACTTTTGGCCCTCGTGTGATATTACTTTACTTGAAAAATGATACACAGATAAAACCAAACCGCTCGCATTTATACGTGATTTTCTTCTGTGTTATGATAGTTCATATGACGTTCAAGTGTGTATAAGCTGGAAGTGATTTTTAGCTAGAACGATTTTTAAGATTAGAATATTAGATGTATCAGAACTTCATTTGAAAGCATTTAATGATGAAGGATTTCTCATAATATATAAATGGGAGGTTAAAAATGTGACTAAAATAAGGTTGATTATAACAAAACCTTCAAAATAAAGATCACTAGTGATCGTAAATTTGATAAGTTCAGTAGATAGATGATATGACATTTTACACACTTGCATTATAAGGTGGTGTTTGGAAACATGTTTCAAAAATAAGATTTTGAATAAAGTGGTTTAAATATATTTGATTTCTAAAAAACGCATTTTTATGTTTTTTAAAAAATAACATTTTTTAACTATAAACTGTAAGTAACTTTTTTATTAAATCTGCTTTCAAAAACTCGTTTGGTAAGGCAAACAAATCCTGACCCTATATAAACAAGTTAAACAACTTTTGACCCCACTACAAGAGAGTAAGAGATGAAGCTCCAAAAGTCTTTGGTCCCGTTTGGATCTGCGGTGGCACATATTTCACGGCGGAGAATCTGACGTAACACCAAGGATCCAAATATGATCTTGGCGTTTGCATTTATGTGTGGCGGAACCATATTGGGTCTGTTGGGGCAACAACCCCACTCATTTTTTTTTCAAACTTTTGAGTAACATGGTTTGGAAAAATTGATATATTTAATTAGTTAAAACATGTTAACAATTAGTTTCAATTGTTGGTTAAATTGTTTAATATTAACATCTACACAAGTTGTGTTACATTTCATCTTTAATTAGATATTTAATCCCATTAGATGATTTTCTAGCTATTAGATTGTTTTTTTTTATTTGGTTATTATTTATTTTTTTGTGTATTATAAGACTTTCTCTTTCACTTTTCTATCTCATTGGGCTCATAGAATTTTTTTAATAGTTGTAAAAAATGTAATTTAACTCGTTTCTTTTGGCTTTTATTCACTTTGTAATACCATGTCTATTTTGATAATGAAATGATTTTTACTTTGAAAAGATACCCAATAGAGTAAAATTTCTGGCTCAGCTCCCTCACTTCATGTATACAATATCCGTGCTATATATGATGTATCTGATCACATGTGAAATATCTGATAGTTATTAAAAAAATCTCGTCATAAACTTTGATTCCTGGATCAATGGTAGATGTAGTGTGTCACTGTCCAACTAATATTATTGGATGAATTATGTTTACAATGGGTTCTAATGGGTGAATCCGTGAAGGCCAGATGTCAAAAGGAAAACGATATATCTAGCCATGTATGTTGTCCTCACACCTATTAGTGAGGAAAGTTCCACCAACCAACGTACATGTTTTGATTTTTAAAAATAATAAATCTCATTTAATAAGACATGTGATTTGATTAATATATATCGTTTAATTACAGATTGAATGAATTCATTTTTAATAAAAACAAAAAAAATTACAGAGGTATATGCCTCAATTAATGAGGTATATATATGCCTTGCTGAAGGCTATGGTAATATATGGACTATCCACTCAGATTGCATGTAACAATGCTCTTTTTTTAAAAAAACAAATTATATATCCATATACACACACACATTTGCTCATTAAAATATAAACTATTATAAAAAAATAAAGTATACACTGAAATATATTAGTGTAATTTTTTCTTTATTGCTTCGCAGATGGGGCTACAAGAAGGACTAATTATATCAGCACTCATGGCAAAAGGGTTACACATCGGGCAACTCCTGGCTTAGTTTGGGCCAGGTATCAAATATTCCCCAAACTGGCCCACGCAAAGGCCCATCATTTTGAGTCTAAAGCCAGGTCAGGTTTGGGTGGAGGCATGTTATCTCAACCGTAAAGAGTATCGATCACAAAAAATTTAACAGACTGAGACCAAAAAAAAAAAAAATTAACAGACCAATAGTAAAAATACATGTCATCTTATGTTATCAATTTTATTTATGATTAATCTACGTAATTTTTCAAAATGATTAAAAAAAATTTGTTACTTTAATCATTTCCCTTTTGACAATCCATTTCATCTTTGGATTCACGTGGAGCATGTTGACAATCTCTTTGCAAATAGCTTTTCATTGGCAAGTCTTATCATCTTTATATTCTTACTTGTATGATCATAACAAATCACATAGGACAAATTGAATAAAAAGAGCCAATAATTGTGACATCGCTGGATCCGGTCAGTTTAGTCAGTACTGAACTGCGCACCCTTTCAATTGAACTATACAATGTATAAATTGAACTGCACAATCAATTGTTGGGTATATATTTCATTCTCTTATTGAATCCAATCAGCTATTTGAGAAAATATGAAATTACAAGTATCATTAGTATCTAATAAGAGAGTAAAATATATATCCAACAATTGATTATACAGTTCGATTTATATATTGTGTAATTTAATTGAAAGAGTACGCAATTCAGTACTGACAAACTGATTGGATCCCGTCTGGGCATCACATCTCTAAGCAAAAATAAATTTGCACATCTTTTTGAAGATATTTATCTTGTTTGTGTGTGTGTTTCATTTATAATTGCTAGGGTACAACTTGTTCAGCAGAGTAGTCTAATGTGTAGAGGACATTTTTCATTCTATGGCTTCCAAATTATGTATTTAATCAATTGGAAAGTCATTTTTCTCAATGTTTCATTGGAATCACACACCCCCTCTTAACATGGGCAACCATAACAGTAGAATATCCGAACTTTGTATTCAATCGATTCCTCTGATTTGGTAAGGAGATAAGTCTTGAGACAATGAGTATTTATAGGGATAAGTGAGTGGAAGGACAATTTATTCTCATTTGGTATAAAAAAATAATTAAAATAAATTGTGGAGAGTTTTTCAATTTTAAAATGAAAATAGAGATATTTTGTTCTAGCTAAAGGCTGAGATAATATTTATCCCAATTTTTTTTCTTAATTTTCACAAATGTAAGTATAAACAATTTTGATGGATTTTTTATCTTTTAAAATTAAGACAATTTATCCTTAAAATTTTAACCCATTGTCAAACTATCTCTTCCAATTTCTAAACAATAACAGAGGGATCTCATCTTTGGACTTTTGAAACTTCAGTGATATAAAATCAAAATAGTAGTTATCTGCCATTCTCTAAGGAAAAAAAACATGATTGAAAGTTGGCTACCAAAGGCCAACGTGTGATTACAAAAGGTTAACGGCATTGATGCACTTGGTCTATTTTGCAGCACAGTTTACAGCAGAGCCGGCCCTGGGGTAGACAACCAAGGTAATTACCTGGGGCTCCTACCCCAAGCGGGTCCCAAATCCCTTAAAATATGGTTGTATTAAAACTATAGAACCCAAATCCCTAAAAAAATGGTTGTATTAGAATTATATGAGTATTTTTAGGATTAAAATTTTAAAATTTATTCATTTCTCACGAGGATATTATCTTTCAATATGTATTTTTAAATTTTCTTATTATAATTCTAATTTATATCTTTGATTTTTTTAATTGTAAATTGATTTAGTTATTTTTGTATATGGAGTTTTTTTTTTGTTTTAAACATCCATTCATTTCTTTTTATCTTTTTTTTAGTTTTTCATAACTTATTTAAATTTTCAATTATATAGGAATTTAGTTTTGCATTTAACTTTACAAGAAATGTAATATTCTCATTAACAGATCTCACATTTTAAGGAGTTTGTTTTTGTTTCTCTGATTGTTCCTTAAAAATGAAAACTTAATAATTGTTTTCTTATTCGTAGTGTGATTTTTGCTTTGTTTTTATTTATTCATTCATTTATTTTGAAGATTAATTATATTGTTAGTCATTATATTTTTTTCATATGTATTCTTTGGGGCCCCATTTCATATATTCGCCTTGGGCTCATTTCAATTTGATGAATCTCAGGATCAACCCTGGTTTACGGTCATCACATCACTAATACAGTGTATTATCATTTCACATAGTATCTCAATATATAAAACAATATACATTCAATTCCTACTAAATATATATATATTTTTATAAAAGAATGTATTTTATTAGCTAAATATATATAAATCAGAAAATGTGTATGAATTACAAAAAAGGTTGCATATAAAATTGAGCGCATGAGTATCATTTTTCAATGACATAAGGAAAATGTTAGATTCATCCCTTCTTGTACACACATTTTTTTATTTTTTATAAAGTAATAACCTCATTATGAGGAATGTGGAAATGAATTATATACTCAAATGAATTATATAGACTTATTTACAAAAAATTCTAATAAACTATACATCTCGTGTGCAGGTGCAGGGCCAAAGTTGGTTGATTCCAGGCCTTAATATTCCCCCGTCTGGCCCCCCATTAGACCCACCGGTTTCTGGCCCGATAAGAGATGGGCCTTTGGCCCATTGAAAGGGCCCACTCCACCTGAATTGGGCCCATTAGGGCAGATCCATGGGGCCCGTGCCACGATTCAAAATTGATATTTGAATGGAAAATGTTACACTCGTAGCTCCGCTCATATTTTTATTTTATTTTTAAAAATCATATATTTTTATAAAAAAAAAAAATATATATATATATATATATATATATATATATACTTTAATGAATTAAATAATATCATTTATAAAAAAAAACATAAATTTTTTTTAACAAACATACTAGGTTCCATTTGTGTACACGTTTTGGGTGTGTTTGTGGTAGCCGACTCAGCGAAACACCACCCTCGAAATAAACAAGAAAATAACGTTGCCTTTGAAAGCCAATGTCTGCATTGAACTGCTTGTTTTCCCCAGTTTCTAAAACACGTTGAAACACCTCTTCGCAGAACGCGGGGTGATTTGTTGAATGCAGCCAAACACGTCCTTAGATTGATTTGATGCTGTAAAAATGACAAGGACCAAGTGGAAGTGGAAGAACTCCCTATTTGAATTGGTGGACGAGGGAGAGTGCGAGCTTGTTTGTCTTTTTTTTGTGTTTTGTTAAAAAGTAGGCCATTCATAACTTAAAAAGGAAGTTACATTGGTATGAAAGTGACCTTAAGTCATGATCGATGACAATAAAGGAGCGATCGCAAGAGCATTCCGATCTACACCCCTTGCTCTCGTTTGTCTTTTTTGTTGTTTTTCATTTGAAGGTGTCCCCCTTTCGGTCGAGGTACAAAATCTGATTTTGTGGTGTGGTTTGAGTTGAACAGTATTTAAAAAGAAAATTTTATTTATATTTTTCTTTATAACCCCATATAATGTGTAGGTAGCACAAAAAAGTGGAAGATAAAAAAAAATTAGCCTCTCCTTTTTTTTCTTTTTTTTTTCTTTTAAAAATTTGATATATTCAACATCATTTGTAGTCGAACACATGAATGTTTTGATTTTTTTGAACTATATATATATTATTAATTAAATATATTATAAAAATTAATAAATTTGTTAAGGATAATCTCGTAATCAGTCTTGCATGCACTCCACACCTTTTTTCTTATTCATTTGAAAATTAATAAGCATATTCTAATGCGATACATAAATTTATGAAAAATGTTATTCTTCATGATGAATTGAATGAATTAATGTGTAGCAAATGTAAATATTTTAACGAATATATACCTCACGTATTAGAAGACTATCAAAGTATATGAATTGTAGGTGATAAATATTAGGATAATAGGATGAGTGTCAATAGAACGACTTATTCTTTTTTTTTAATTAAAAATGAAAAAAAATTTAAAAGTTGTGCCAATTTAAAAAAAATAAGTTTTTTTTTTATCCTATTAATAAAAACTTAATAGACTTTTTATTTATGCTCAAAACCTAACAACTTATTAAATCAATATATTTTTGTGCCCACCCCTTTTTTTATATCATAACTATGAAAGTGACGGTGGAAGTTGTAACACGTGTTGGTTGATAAATCGGATAGTTCCACCGGAGGCCCACTTTATCCAATGGTTCGAATAGGACCACACCGAATGGACGTTCAAGATCAGATTACCCGTTTCGGCGGATCACTGTTCCGAACCACCATTTCCATTCCCCCCAACAAAAAGATTCCTCTCCCCTTAAAAGGTTCACCCTTTTGTATCGAAAACATGATTTTGATGAGTCTTTGATGCTCGAAGGGGTCGATGGGACGTTGGGTTCAATGGGTTTTGTAGGATTACGAGAGAAGCGAAGCTATGGTTTTCTCTTCTTCTTCTTCTCCGCTCTTTCAATGGTCACAGGTATTCCGGCAAAGCCCCACTTCTTTTTTTATGTGAGTCGTTCGTTTTTGCTTGAAATTTTGATTAGTTCTTCCAATTTGTAGTGCTAATCTTGAAATTTCTATGTGGGTCGACCCACCCTTTCAGAGTCCATGCCGAGCACCCATTTGGTTTGCCATTGGTGATATATGAATCTGAGAGCTGTTGATTGTGTTTTTTATGGTGCCCATGAAAGGTTTTTGTGGATTGGGTTTGATGATTTTGATGAACTTACAACGACATGTGGGTGTTGATGAAGTTTGAAAATTGCTATGAGCTTCGTGAGTTCAGATGTTGGATGATTTGTTGGGACTAGATGTTCAAAATCAATCATGGGGTTATCATATTGTATGCTTGGTGTTTGTATTTTGTCTCTAATACAATCTGTGCTGTTGGTCTGCTGCGTTATTCATCGTTTGCTTCACCTTGGCCTTCTGCATGTGGGTTTGCTGATTTTGCTAAATTAATGATACGCGGGTGTGTTCATATTGTTGGGACACTGAACCAATTTTTGCTATTGGGCTGTTGCATTATTCATATTTGCTTCAACTTGACCTTCTCCACCGCATCTCATTTTTTTTATCAGCATTTCTGGTTGCATTTTTTGCATTCTCTATGATGTGGGATATCATTTTCATTGATATTTTAGAAACATGCAGTACAGGGCACTTTTATTGTTGGGGACATGTTTGCTATGTTGAACAGCCTCTAGACTCTAGGTCTGTCGTGTTAGCCTGAGTGTGTTCCTCATGTTGTTGTGGGCGAATTTGATCATGGGTTGTAGATTTACTGAATGATGAAGTGATCAGGGTTTTAATGTTGTGTATCATATCAGTATTGGCAGGATTTAAAGAACTTTGAGGAGATTTAATATTCCACAGCTCTTGAACTTGCCTGGCTCTTCAAAGGTACATTTGGGACTTCAACAATGTAACCTTTCGACAAGAGCAGTACAAACCTGAATTTTCATACATCCCCAATGGAAGTGAGGCCAAGATATTTGTTTGGGAAGTTTCTCAAATTGTTTCCCAGTGACCGTGGCATTCCTATCTATCATCTGACATAGTGAAGCCCACAACAGACTTTCATGGAAATTTATCTTTGGCCTGAGAATGAACTTGGCCCTTCAGCACACATCGGAGTATGGTCATTCACCAGGGGACGCTTGTGAGAACAGAAATGGGATGCAATTGTGATATGAACGTAAGTGAGAACAGTCTAAATAAAAGAAAGCAGAAATAGAGGCATAGGCTATTTCGGGATGCGTAGATGTTTTGTTTCTGCCACACTATTTTGTTGGTGAGCATGATGATAGTAGGGCTGTTTCAAACGGGATTCTATTGAGAGTTTCTCGCACAGATTCACAACATGGAGTTAGAATGCAAGTGCTTCATAGAGACAGAAAGTTGAGTCCAAGTGTTGATAGAAAAGGTGTGAATATCAGGAAATTAGAAAGTGTGGGAGCATGAAATAAACTCTTCTCAGTTAAAGATCCTAAATCCTATTGGATAGTTGATCCAATATGGGTTCATGAGCTGGCTGTAGTTATTTGTTTAAAATCATATTGGATAGCTGATCCAGCAATCCAAAAAACATGGATAAGGTTTGGCATTTATGGTTATGAGTTTTTTTGGGTAGGTAAGTATTGTTTTTTCTTGGTTAAAACTTCTCCTGGTAGCTTACTAGAATCTAGGTCTCCTCGGTGAAGAGGGGTACTTCTACCAACCCATCAAGAGGTGGTTTGGTTTTATGTTTATGAATTGTAGCAATAATTTATGAATCATTGTGTGTGTGTGGAAAGATAAATCATAGAATTTAAAACATGATTTGAAATATTTAGATAACAGTGCCCAAAAGTAAGACCCTTTGGATGCTAATCCTCAAATACTATTCATCATGATTCGTTATGTTATCATATTAGGCACCAATAAACGCACTTTGAATTTCCAGGTACGCTGATATTTTTGTTGTTTAGAGCTTGTTTATTGAGACAAATTTGAAAATCATTGTGAAATTATACCAAGGCCATTATTTGGCTGAGTGAAATTATTATACTGGATCAAACTGATCTGATTGTTATGTTTTCATCTCTTGTTTGCATCCTAACTATCTTATATATTATTGTCCTTTTGGTTGACTTGCAGATTTTCTCATCTAATCTTTATTTTTTCTGTTTGAAGTTATCTAATACACCTAATGATTTATTTATTTATTTATTTTTGTATTCAGACTTGTTGTCTGAGGATCGAAAGGATGCCCTGGATGCCTGTGATTCTGGAATTTCGAGAAACAAAAAGGCATTCAACAAAGATTGTCAGGTTAGTGTTGAATAAGCCAAGGTCTAAAATTGATAGCAGTGACAGTGGAGGAGCAGAACCTGCCAGAATCCTGCTCGAGAGACTGTTTGCTCAAACACAGAAACTTGAAGAACAGATGAGCAAAGATCCAAGTCTCTCCAACAGCACCGAGTTGGGAATCAACCTTGAGGTTTTGGAGTCCAACCTCCAAGCTGCCTTATTGGCCTTGAGGAAGAAGGAAGATGAACTTCAAGATGCAGAGAGGTTAGTGTCATTGGACCGTGCTGAGTTAAATCGTTCGAGATATGACTTGGAAGTTCGAGAAAAAGAAATCGCTGCTGCATATGAGAGGCAGAAAAAAATGGAGGAAAACCTTAAGAAGGCCAATGAGGATTTAGCTTGTCAGGTCCAGGAGATCGAAGAACTTCGACTCACAGTTCAAGAGCAGGACAAAGACATTGTCAGCACACGGTCTGCGCTTTCTTTGAAGGAAGATGAACTAGAGAGAATGAGAAATGAATTACTGAAGAAGAATGCGGAAGTAGCTAGCGTTAGGTCTGATATCAAGTCCAGAGACCGACTTTTAAAGAATGCCAAAGGAGTCATCAAGAAACAAGAGGCCACAATTCAACAACTCCGCAATGAAGTGAGAATGAAGGAACAAGAGTTGGCCGAGTTGATGAAATTGAGGAATAATGAAGAAGAGAAGCTTAAAGTGGCAGAGGCCAACTTAGAAGAGCGAACATTGGAGTGGTTGCAAGCGAGGGAAGAACTGAGCAAAATGGCAGAAGCAGCGTCCAAGCAGATAGCTGAGAATAAGAAGATGTTCGAAGACTTCACGAGAGTAAAGGCACTCCTTAATGATGTGAAATCTGAATTGATTTCTTCTCAAAAATCTCTCACGTCCTCTCGCCAAAGAATCGAGGACCAAGAGTATGAACTAGAGAAACAACATGAAGAACTTAATAAAAACAAGCTAGCCATTGTGTCATATTCAGAGAAGTTAAAAGATGCTCATTTGGAAGTTGATATTGAGAGAAGTAAACTAAAAGCTGCAGAGTCTCGAAACGAGGAATTAGCACAGAAGTTGCTTGTTGAGCAGGAGTCAGTGAAACAGCTAGAAAAAAAATTATGTGTAGAGAGGTCTTCTTTGGAGCAGGCAACTAAGGAAATCGCCACACTTCAAAATGAGCTCGAGCAGAAAGTTTTGGAGTGTTCTGAAGCCCAAAATCTCCTGCAAGCCAAAGAATCTGAACTAGTTGAAGCTAGGCTTCAAATCCAGCTTCTCAGATCGGAACTGGCTTCTATTCAGCTTATACTGAAAGAAAAGGATGCAGATCTTCTGAATGCTCAGAAGAAACTGGAGGAGGTCAACAATGAGGTTTTTGAGCTGAGGAACATTGTGGGTATCCAAGAAGAACAGCTTATCCAAGTTACTGCAAGGCTGCAGGAGAAGGAAGACCTTGCTCAAGGCATCCAGCAAGAGCTAGACAACACGAAAATGAAATTCTCTGAAGCAACAAAAGTTGTGGAACGAATCACAGCCCTTACAAAAAGGCTTGTCATCTCCGCAAACAATGAAGGTGCAAATCCTGCAGGCCTTGTTCAGGACATGCAGATACAACTGGTGACCGAGCTTGAGATGACAAAAGAGTCTCTGAAGGCGAAGGAGTTGGAGTTCCTGGCTGCGCAGAGAGCACTAGCTGTCAAAGAAGAAGAGCTTCAAGCAGCGTCGAGAAGATGGGATGAGATAGAGAAAGAACTGAATAAAATGAAAGAAGAGATGCCCGCTCGGGAGAGAAGTGGAGAAGGCGCCGTTGGGGAGGAGGCCATTGAGAAGCTTCAACTAGAGGCGGCTCGTCTGGAAGTTGAAGCTGCAACTAGTGCCCTGCGTAAGCTCGCTCAAATGAGTGAATACCTTCTAGAGGAACCGAAGAACAGCTTTAATATGGGCGAGAATTCATTAACCAGTTCAACTGAGAAAAAGAAGGTTGTTGGTGAGACTGAAAGAGAAGTTGCCCGGCTTTTGGCCTTGACAGAACAGCTTGTGAAGGAGGCTGGCATTGTTGATGCTACTGGACCAGAAGCATAGGGAACTTCTCATTATAGAAAAATGTATATAGAATGCAATGAAAGTGACACTGTGATCAGGTTCTTTAATACGAAGATCACGTGGCAGCTCTCGGTTGAATTCTTGTTGGTGTATAACTAATTTGTCGTATGCTGACCTGCAATTGAGCAACAAGTATCTCTACATCACTATGGTTGCCTGTCTTTCCACCTGTCGATTCCATCTTATCAAAATTCGTGTTGTACGTTGGTTAGAGTACATTGTATATCAATATGGATGATTTGAATTTTGAAACAAGTCATCGCATACAAGTCTATTCTGATCATACTCTTGTGGGACTGAATAGAGAGGAAGTTTTAAATTTTCATATGCTCAGATTTTTCAGCTTTTCATCCTTTTTTTATTTATATCTGAAGTGTGGTTGGTTTGTAATACAGTAATTTGCGATTTTTAACAATAGTCATGAATGAAATTGTTTTAGTTGGTTTGCGGTTGAGTTTTCTTCAAAGCTGTTACTGTGATTCCATGAACAGAAAAGCTATTGTAAATCTGAATTTCAGTTCATATGTTCCAGTCGTATACAAGTCGGGCATGTATACACGTATTGTTTTACATGTATGCAAATTGTTTTAAGTACACACAATTACATTTCAACTCGCTCACGTTTTCATCTAGCCTATGTTTAGATAGTCGAATAGGTGGTGAATAAGGTGGAATAGGGGTGAGTAAGCCCCAAAAACTATACAGGTTATTTTTTTACTCACCGATCATTTTTGAATTACTATATGACCCTGTTGTATTTTATTTAAGTTCAACTTGTTAGCAAATATCAAAATTTCAACATATTGACATTTATAATTATGTTCCCAGTGGCTTAATTCAATATCTTGTTTTCAAGAAGGAATAAATACATAAGTACAGGTGAGTGTTAAGAACTATATTTCAAAGATACTAAACCAGTTTCTATGGGTGGTTAGACTCAGACCCATTGATGAATTAGTTGACAAGTTTTGTTCACCTCAAAAGAGGTGATAGATATCAAGAAGTGGGTAGTTTTTTCACCCAATCGTATCCAATTTGATTGGCAGTTTCACTGTTATACTACATGACCTGATCCTGGACTTAGCTATATAATAATCCATTATTAACTTTGAAATAATCCTTTTGACTCTTTTAATGCAGTGATTGAATGATTTCATTCTGTACACGTCATGTCTAACCATTTCAATTTTGGAGAACTTTGTCATTATATACTAACTTGCATTTGTTCTAATCATGTTACTAGATATATTTCCACAGTGGTTTCCCCGAGTCAAGCATCTCGATCACGAATGCTACATATTCAAATGATTCCAAGTCCATATACACAAGCTTCACGGATCAATGTGTGTGTGTGCTCACTTCTCCAATCTCCATCACTCAGACTGAGGTTCTGGATTACGTCCACTGCCTATTTATCATCGAACCTCAGGTAATTATTGTTAATCCTCTTCTTCTATTCAATCGTTCATGTATCTCGTATGTTTGAGACGAAAAGAGTTTGAATTTTTATCCACCCAGTTCACAATGCTTGTAATTGCTGCTCATCCAAATGAAGCCAATATGTTTGCATTGGGACTGACAGATGGTACTGTCCAAGTTCTTGAACCAGTAGAATCAGAAGGCAAATGAGGGCATCGACCACTTCAAAATAGTGAGAGTATCTCTGAAATCAGCAGCTATAGTTCAGAAGAGACCTCTCACTCACGACTGACATCCACAGCTTCAAAGGAACATGAACTGGAAATTTGTGATGTAAAATTTTTCTTCTTCTTCTTCTTCTTCTTTCAAATTGTTGTACTCAGGATGTTCTTTGTATTTTGGAAAACAAAATGTGTAGATCATGTTGGATTTATTCGTTGTATTTCATGCAGCTTTTATGTTCAGTGTATATGTGAAACATGGAATAGTCATTCATGGGGCCTTGTTATGTCCTTGGGTCAGATGATCATTGTAATTGAATCATGTCTGTGAAGGCTTTACAGGAGGAAAGAGAGTTTCCTACTGAGGAACTCTACTGATGAATATGAGGTGACACATAATTGGAATAGTCTTTTGTCCAATAGGAACATCTGAAGTTGGATCCATCATTGATTGGACTGCATCATATATTTTTTTGCCCTTTTATGCATTGACAGCTGTATATATTGACTCACAGTCTCAAGTGGTGGGGGTCATGGGTCCACTGCTATCTCATTTTTGGAATGATTGATAATATTTTAATGAGTTAAAATTTTTTAACTTAAAATAGGTGTTGTGGTATCTGTTTAAAATTATTGGAGATTATTGAAGATACAAACAATTTGAACAAATCATATTTTGAAAATTCATAATTTAAAACTTACAAGTGACATATAAGTGTAACAATGCTCCCTTGAAAGAATTTTAAATCAAGCCCAAATCTTCGGAGGACCTAATATTAAATAATAAAAAAATTAAGATGTTGAAAAAATTAACAATGCTCCAATAAATTTTTTACAAGGTCCTAAACTTGAATACCCAAAGATAATTTTTTGGATAGCAGAATAGGGATGAATATAGATAGATAAGGTATAATAAATGGTAAAATATTGTTTGTTTAGCATAAATAACACAATATAACTATTAAAAATAGGAGAAATAACGTGATATTAGTATTCCAAGTCTCTTATAAAATTATGTCATTTCATCCAATCATTCTATTAATATAAAAAGAATAACTGAAAACACAATTAAACATAAAATCATTTATTTTATTAATATAATAATTAATTTTTATAATAATAATAAATTTTAAAATAACTTATGTTTCTATTTAAAAAATATCTAAAAGATGTATACGTTAAATTAACTACCATCACTATATTGTCCCATTTCACCCCTCGAATAACCCAAAGAGGCATTTTCAACCCCCCCCCCCCCCTCTCTCTCTCTCTCTCTCTCTCTCTCTCTCTCACAGTTGTACAGTTTCAAGATGTCGGCGTTCAAAACGTTGTCGTCAAAACAGACAAAACCCACTAGAAATACAAACAAGAATTTTTAAAAAGCCTCACTTTTTCTTGGGTTTCACTGTTCGGAGGGTCACTTTCGAAAATTTCCATGGCCCAGTTGTTTTATCCCCCCCACAGAAGCTTCCATTCCCTCTTTTGGTTGAATTTTTAATTGTAAAAACAATGTAAAAAACACTGAATTAGAGAGAGAGAGAGAGAGGTATTCAAAAACCAACCAAGACCACACCCATTGTTGTTCTCTCTCTATCATCCCTTCTTCTCCCAAACAACAAAGAAAGAAAGACAGAAAAGCCTACACATCTGCTCTTCAGGTGAGATTTCGCTTCTTTGGATTCGATGTTCTGTTTCAACTTTGATTTGGGTGGCTGTTTCTATGCTTTGTTTTCGGATCTTGAATGAATCTTGTGTTGGGTTTTGTTGATTCACAGCGTATCTTAGCTTGAAAGAATTATATGTTGGTCATCGGTTCATTGAGTCTTGCGTTTGATTCGGGTTTCTTTGGCGGGTTATATCGTTTTGGGTTTGGTTTTTTCAATGGGAATTTAACTTCTTTTATTGCACTTGGTGGGTTGAATGGTTTGTCTCATTTTCTATTCTCTGTCAGAATTGTTTGTTTAGATGAATTGGTTTCCATGTTGGATTGTAGTTATAAAGGAGTCTTCTTTTCTCCACGGTGATCTTTGTTATAGGAGAAGAGGATGTCAGGAGGAGGTACACAGAATAGCCTGAGGAAGTATGTCGGGGCCATCAAGGACTCCACGAAGATTGTTTCGGCAAAAGTGAACAGTTATTATACAGTATGTAATTAGTTCATTTTCCATATATACATGTTTTTCCACGAAAATTCTGTAATTTTTTTTTGTTCTATTTTTTTAACATGTTAGGAACTGGATGTTGCAATTGTTAAGGCAACTAACCACGTTGAGCGGCCAGCCAAGGAGAAACACATACGACGTAAGACTTTAGAGGGACTCTTTTGTGATTTTGTCTGTTTTATATTTCAAAGATGTAATAGATTCAATGTGTAGGCTCTACATTTTTATGTTTTATGATTGTGGTTGTTTATTGGAATTGCAAGACTGATAGTGTCATGTGAGCTTGCTAATATTTCTTTCCATTACCGGAGTTGTTTGCCCCTGCACTTGCGATTGCTTATCTTGATGGGCCAGATTTGTATGTACCTTTTGAATTGTATGTCGTGGATACAATACCTCACTAAATTAAAGTAACTATTGAACAAATGGTTATGAATTAGTTGCTCTGCTGAGTGGCACTTCAATTTCACGTTATCTCCTGACCAGAGATCCCTGGGGACATTGAACAAATTCAGTAAGGAAAGAAAGGAAAGACAATTGTCAGTGCTAGATTTATGAGATAATGTGTACTTCTACAGGAAGTTCTTCCCTACTATTCAATTTTCAAGTCCTTTAATAAATACTCCTCACTGATTCATGTTACCTCCTCATTGGTGATCTCTAAGTTTAAAGGTGCTAAATAGTTTCTCCCCTATTTCATGAGGTTAGGCTTTCCTTATCTTCAACTGGTCTTGGTCTTAGCAAAGGACTTCACAGCAGGCACTTGTACGTCAATTGGTCTCCGAGGACTGTGGAGCACCATTTATGGTGATTAGAAAGTCTGATGCGTGGCTAGAGTTGTGATACAGTCTTTTTATATTTCTCAAAGATGTACTCCATTGCTGACTCCATTTTAATGGAATATATGTTTCCCTTTTTTTACCAATTTGTTTATTATATTTGTGGATTGATCATACTATCCATAGGATTCACCATGGACCTAATGCTAAAGCTGAACACTTGATATTTATTTTGCAGAGATTTTTTCTTCGATTTCTGCTGCCAGACCTCGAGCAGATGTTGCATATTGTATCCATGCTCTTGCTAGACGCCTTGCTAAGACTCATAATTGGGCGGTATGCATTCATAAGCTTTTAGTTGCGTCATGTCTGTAAATTTGTATAGCATGATATATTATCAACTGGGGAAAGCTCTTCATGAGAAATATATGTTACTTCATGGTAACATTAGAGTTCATTCCAATGACTATATTCTGAAATCATCCAGAATTATACATGCTTATTTAATTTTTTTGCCTTAGAAACTCACTTGACTATGATTTAGACGGCCGAACTACTACTTTGTAATTTATCAATGGCTTCCAAAGGTGCTGGGACAAATGAATCTCTGTATTTTTTTATATTTAATCTTAAGTACTCACTATTCATTCCTCAAGCAATTTCTTGGATATTGGACTTCTTGAGTCATTGGCTGTCTAATTTTAAGATTTAGCTTTCCTATGTAGGAATTAGTTGGTTAATTATTCTGGTTAACACGTGTAATAAACAGTGCATCATGGTTATTTAGATGCATCTCGAACATCTTTAAGTTTTCATGTCATTTATCTTTTCTTAGATTTGTTCCCTGAAATATTGATTGTGTTTAGGTTGCATTGAAAACATTAATTATTATACATCGTGCTTTGAGGGAAGTAGACCCTTCATTTCGTGAAGAACTCATCAATTATGGCAGAAATCGAGGACATATGCTAAACATGGCTCATTTCAAGGATGATTCAAGCCCAAAAGGTATTAATTATTTTTATTTATATGGTAGTTTTCTGATTTAGAAAAGAAAAATGATGCTTTCAGTGATAATCTCTTTCTATGTGGTCTTCAGCATGGGATTATTCGGCCTGGGTCCGTTCATATGCTTTGTTCTTAGAGGAGAGACTTGAATGTTATCGGTGCTGACTTATGATATTGAGACAGAGCCACAAGTAAATGTTTTATTCTCTCTTTTATGAATTCATTTTATGATTTTCTTTGGTAAATGAAGCACTATAAAATGTGGCTCCAATTTGCCTTAATCTGAAAAAGAGTTGACTAATATCTGAATATAATCCTAGCTAAATATGAATTGTGGGATCTGGTCTGAACTGATTGAAATGTATAAATAAAACCTATATCTAAATATTTGACTATGCTTATCATTTTCTCCTATTTTTTGTAATCTCTGAAATTGACATCTCTGTGTTGTTGGATGTTATCTGCAGAAACTCAGAGATCTTGATACTGCCCAGTTGCTTGAACAGTTACCAGGCTTGCAGCAGCTTCTTTTTCGTGTTCTTGGATGCCAGGTAAGTGCTTTAATTTCTGGCTCTGGGTTGTTGAGCATTAGATATGCTTGGCCACTTTAGCCTGTTAGCGATCAGCTTCTCATTATGCAATCAAAACTAAATGGCATAACTGATGTACAGCCACAAGGGGCGGCGGTCTATAACTTTGTTATTCAGTTGGCACTCACAATGGTAAGTGAAATTTTGAAATGGCTTTTCTGGTTCTTGATGTGATTCCTTACCTCAATTATCTAACTAATTATAAAACATAACCCCATTACTTGTTTGTCATTCTTATGAACAGGTTTCTATGGAAAGCATGAAAATCTATAATGCTATTTGTGATGGTACAGCTAATTTGGTTGATAAGGTATAGATATTATCTTTGTGCTTTTCTTTCTATTTCTTTATTCACCTGCTTTGCTTCCTGATAGGGGGATATATCCTTGTTTGGCAATGTGGCAGTTTTTTGAGATGCAACGTCATGATGCTGTTAAGGCTTTGGAGATATATAAAAGAGCAGGGGAGCAGGTAAATTTTGGAGTTCATTATGTTAAAATGTGTTGATTAAACTTTCTGACACCAGCAGATTCTAAAAGGGTAATTTGTCAATGATGGCTCTTACTTTAATGCTTGATTAAAGTGATCATAAATAATTGCGGGATGCATCTTTTCAGATGATTATGCTCGTATCTGTTTTTCATCAATTTTCAGCTAAATGGATCCTTTGTTATTCAGTCTTTGGGGTTTAAATATACGATAACAGATGTCTGTGTGCCTGTGACTTGCATATGCAACTGTCTTGATATTAAAGTGTAGTATGTATATACATATACATATATATATACACACATATACATACATGTGTGCGCGCGCGCGCGTTTTTTATGTCTGCTACTTGAATGAAATTGATTCAGTATTTTATCTGAGCATGTCTCTCAAGATGTTTTTTATGGCTCCAGGCTGAAAAATTATCTCATTTCTATGAGTTATGTAGAAGCCTCGACCTTGGGCGTGGTGAGAGATATATAAAGATCGAACAGGTGATTTTTCAATCATTATACCACTTTTTTCCCGACACATTTGACAGTGGCTCATTTATGCTTGATTCCAAATTGTCCAAGACATATCTGATCCCTGCATTGAAAATGCAGCCACCAGCATCGTTTCTCACAGCTATGGAGGAATATGTGAAAGATGCTCCAAGAACGTCAACAGTTCGCAAGAATCAGGTAGAAGATAACCAGTTTAATTTTGACAGCTAATGGTTGTTAATCTTGCACTACCAATATCATGGATGAATATTGTTTTTTTTTTTATTGGTATGGATGAATATTGTTAGTGATCCTTCATGAACCTATTTATGTTACAGTTTTCGGCATACCAAATAGGAATACATCTAAACACTGTACTGTAGCCATTCCATGGAAAGCACTTTCATCTTGCATTTGAGGAGCTCAACTAACATAATGCAGAAGTTTTTAGATTCATGGCAGGCTCTAAAGTGTGGAGATGCCATTCGGCGTGCCATACCCGTGTCTGACATGTGTCAGGTGTCTGACATGTGTCGGACACGCGCCTGACACGTGTCAGACACGCCCTGGACGTGTCCTGTGAAATGGTCTCAGTTTCCCAGTCAGGCCATGGGTCACCTGTTTGTGGCCCATTTAACTGAATATCCAGCCTGTACTTTCAAAGTCTGATAGTTTTATTAATCCTTTATTGTAATCAGGTGAGTGATAATAAGATCGCTGCTCCAACAGTGGTCTTGGCACTTGAGTACAAGAAAGTTCCTGAAGTGCAGGAGGCCGAGGCACCAAATCCACCACCTCCACTTCCTGAGCCAGTTAAACATGAAGTTGCACCTGTTTCTGAACCAGTCGACTTATTGGTAATGAAATTCATATTCCCTGCCTTACTTTGTGCTTATGCTTTTTATTTATACTTCAGCTCCAACCTTTCTACATTTTACTGATTTTATATCAAAACGATTGGCAGGGACTTGATGAAGCCAATTCAACTGCATTAGAATTAGATGAAAAAAATTCTTTGGCCCTTGCTATAGTTCCAGCTGGTAGGTTGTTCTTCCTATTATTATATTGAAATCTTTGCTCACTGTGATGATAAATCCAATGTTTTGCTTTTGTTGGTGATCATAGACAATGCTTCAGCAACTACCCCATCTGGTGGGTTTAGTCCAACGAACACAAGTACTGGCTGGGAGTTGGCACTTGTCACTGCCCCAAGCTCGAATGAAAATGCTGTGGTTACAAGTAAACTGGTATTATTCTTACTCAGTGAACGCTTTTCTTCACATCTTCTTCACACAAGTCCTTTTTTTTTAGTTCATTTTTCATTTCCCATGACCTGTGAATTGAATGTTTACAATCTTCGTTAATGATCAATTTTGTTTATCACCCAGTTTGGCTATTGGATAAGCATGCAATCAGATATGGCCACTGGCCTCTTTTTTACATAGAAAATTACTATCCAAATTGTGGATTATAAAATCTGGACAACATTGGCTTATATGTTAATGTTTTGGGCGCTGACACACTCAGACATCCTCGCAGTCATTGCTAAAGACGTCACATCACCTAATATAATATATGAAATCTCTTTATAATCTATTACAAAAAACATAAAAATGTATGCATTCAATTCATTTGAGTATGTGCTTCCCTTTTCTTAAAAATATGTTACTTCATTAGATGAGTATATACTTTAAATTTTTTTTTCAAAACATGTTCAATTTGCAAAAGTGACTACATGAATGACCAAGTATAACATTTTCCTAATGTTTTCTTTCATCAATGTATATATTTTGGGAATACATGTATTGTTTATTAGTGATATTGAACATGCATCAACCACAAATTTGTCACATTTGTCTGTCAGGGTGGAGGGCTCGACAAGCTGACCCTGGATAGCTTATATGACGATGCACAGAGGCGACAGAACCAGAACACAAGCTACAACCCATGGGAGGCAGGTCCGGTGGCCGGTTCATTCATGCAACCTGTTGTGAATGACCCATTTTATGCATCCAATATGGTGGCTGCACCTTCTTATGTTCAAATGGCGGCGATGGCCCAGCAACAACAGCAGGCTTTCATGTTGCAGCAACAGAGCCTGATGATGATGGGCAATCAAGCACCACCTCTCCAACAATCTGCTAATCCTTTTGGATTTCCACACACAGTCGGTGGGTCCCACCCATCCGGTTCGGGCATGCCTTTTCAGGCAGTCAATCCTTATAACAACCTGGTATAGGCAAAAGGTTTGACAGTTGAAGATTATTTGAATTTTTTTAATGTGGTCGGTTTGAGTGAGATTGGTGGTTGGAAAATTTTTAGGATTTGTTTGTTGGATTTGTTTGTTGATGGTAATGTGCTTTACATGTTATGTGTAGTGAATATGTTGTTTTTTGAGAGAAGAAAATAATATGATTGTGATTATTTCTCTCCCTCCTTTCTTTTTCTGTTTTTTGGGTTTGGGGGGGGGGGGGGGGGGGGTTGATTGGAAATATTTTATATGAAAATTTGTATTTTTGTTGGTTAATTTGTGCCTGGGTACTCTGATTTATTTGCTATGACACCATTATTCAGTGAACTAAAGAGCTTTGCAATTTGCAACATGTTTGTAACATCATTAGCGCCTAAGGCAGTGTATATTTCACTATATCGGTATATATTATAAAAACTTACTCTCCATTTTTCGTAACAAAATGTATTTTACTGGTCAAATTATATACTTTTAATAAAAATTTAAAATTTGTAGTTACTATACTATTGTCCTTGTCACTTGGTGTCCTAGAATTCATAAATAAATTTATAATCTTTGTATCATGGGCGTCTGTGTACAAGATTCCTCCATAAATAAATAAATAAATATTCTTATGATTTTTACTTAAAAAATTATTGTACATCCATAAACTATACAAAAAAATATTGATACAAACGTAATAACGTGTAAATTATCAATTATGTGGATATTTTTTAGCAGCTTTTGATTTTTTGTGACCATAAATCTTGTTCGATAGTTATTATAAAAAAAATTTACATTGACGTATATTAGGTGTAACAAGTCTGATCATGAAACCCATTTGATAAACAGAGTTAATCTGAGGCCAGAGTTTTGACAGCTCAATGTGAAGGTTTTATTGATTGTGTGGTTGTGTGGGGTAGAGAGAGAGAGAGAGAGAGAGAGAGAGAGATGTTGGTCTCACAAAATATCCTCATCTCTTGCAATCTCTCAGCCTATCATCTCAACAAGAGGAATGACAGAAAACCTGGAACCATATTTGCAAAGAAACCAGAGCTCAGTGAAAATTCAAAACCAGCACAGCCCACTTTTCCTCTCAGAATCTCGAACGCATTCCTCGCTCGATCTGCAGTTGCTGTTTTTGGTTTGGGATTCATTGATGCGGGGTATGCTTGTTTTCTCGGCGTTTACAGTCTTATTTGCATTCTCATATAGCTTGTTATTAGCTGCATAGATTGAAATTTTTACATCATTTATATCTTTTATGAATAAGTCCATCTAATTCAATGAGGTATAATATTTTTAAAAAATTAAAATGAATGAGAATTATATTTAAAGTTGGAAACAAGACTGAAATGTAACATTGTTGTTGTTGTTGTTTTTAAGGAAGTCCCTGTTTTTTCTTAAAATCCTATTATGTTCCCAACATAAGTAGATCAAATTTTCATAAAAAAAAAACATAAGTGGTAGGCGTTTTTTTCATATCATCTGATCTTGTATTTTGTGAATTAGACAATACTGTCAATTATCGGACAAAAATCAGCATGAATTCGAAAAATGGAAAAAATTAATTAAAGTTCTAGGATTTGAATACGGAGGTCTCCATTGTATCCATTCTATTCTATCTGATGAATATATTGTATATTTATTAAAAAAACATATTATAAATATTATTATTTAAAGATAAATATATTCAATCATTCTAAATGTAATAAACTGGATAAATTCAGATAATGATCTGAAATCAAATGAAAAAAAATTCAAATTCATATTTGGATAGTGTATTATAGATATAAAAAATGCTCCACATTCACTCTGTTGACAAGCTTAGAATTAAAGTTGTATTGTTTCAGCCTCTCTTACTTTTTAATGTGATAAAATTAAAAGTGTTGATTGTACAGGTATAGTGGGGACTGGACTAGGATTGGTGTGATATCAAAAGAGACTGAAGACTTGCTGAAGGTGGCAGCTTTTGTAATAGCACCTCTGTGTGTCTTTCTAGTTCTTTCAATCTCATCAAGTGAAGAAGGGAGGAACTGAAACCCCAACTGGGATCAAATTTTTATTGATACTGGTGAAGATTTTCTAAATTGTGTGTTTTTTTTTCAGTTTATGTATACTCTTCCAGACACACATAAGAAATGCTTTTTCCAAGTGAGGAGGTGATGAATGATCATGCAAGTGCACAACGGGATCGGGTTAGGTCCAATAGGTGTTGAATAATTTGATTGTCCAACGCATTCTTAACCGTTCAATTTTTTATTTTGTTGTGATTGAGACATTTTGTAAGATTTCAAAACTAAATTTAGAATGCAATTAAATTATAAACATTCTTTTTTAGGATTCAATTAATTTGTGTATCAAAATAGGACGATCAGGAATGTGTTGGACAATCAAATTGTCCAACGCCTATTGGACCTAACCCGATCCCATGCACAACAACATAAAAGAAAAAAAAAGTGTTTTAAAATAATTACAAGCGAGAGTGGAATTATCATTTAAAAAACCATTACAAACAAGCACTTGCTTTCAATTTAAAACCAGACAAGAAAATCATGATTTTTTTAGGTTTTCCTATGAGTAACAAAAAAAGAAAAAATGTATAGCCATCTATAATGAATAGTATTACGACGGTTCCCAATCGGGGGCTAAGGCATAGCATGAAGCAGCAATGACTCTTCACACAACCCATGAAAGAAAATTCTTGACAAAAACTAGCAAATCCAAGTAAAAAAACATGCATAACAAGTAAAAACTAGACACAAGACACTCAATGAAGATGAAAAAGAGCATCTTGACAAAAAAAAAATTAAAAATATCAAATTACTCAAATATCATCAAAGTTGTGACAGGCTGATAAATACTATGTTCACATCAAAATCATATCAGAAAATCCATACCATAAGTCACCACTAATCAAATAAAATGCATCAACCAAAATCAGAAACATTCCCCACCTGTCCAAGTAGTTACATAGATGAACAAACCTGATCTTCAAGTCAGAAGAACCAGCCCAAGCTCCAATGGTTTCAAGGCGTGATTTATTCGGTAGTTGTATAGATAATAGTGAAGCTGCCCGTCCTCGGGCCCAAACTTCAGCTCTTTCAGGAAAGACTAGATAGCGTTTGGTGGTAGGATTGTAAAATTAATTTTCTGCAAACGTTGATTTTAAAATTGATTCTATAGGAAACTGTTTTCCTTTAGCTTTTGGATATTGCAACTTTTGAATATTATTTGCTTAAAATATGTCTCCAGAAAGCTGCTACAATAAAACTGTTTGGTTACACGATTATAAAAATAATTTTTTACAAACACAAAAACTACCTAATCATGTAATCAAACGTTGTCTCAATGTGCATAATATCCAACACATTGAAGACATCGAAATCCTTTCCTTTCGCCACAATGAGCGTGTCATTCATCAGCTGTAATACATTTTTGGTTTTCATTCAGAGAACCAGGTGAGGAATTGCTATCGGCCATCTTGTTAATGAATTAGATCTGTATCCGCTAATGCTGGACCAAAAAACAAATAATATTAATAGTAAGGACAGAGGTACAACATACATTTTCAAGTTATTTAATATATAATATTGATTAATTGAATATAAAATCAAGGTCATTTCAAAATATAGCGATAGAAAAGTTTCTTAGGCAGTGTTTAAACACTTGCACAATTGAAAAATTAATTCTACATGAATTTAGATTTTAAAACTGATTATGTCAGAAGCTCGCCCCCCCCCCCCCTCCAGCTCTTGAAAATTCGTCAGTTTTTAAATGCTATTTACTTAAAATATGTTTTAAAAAACTATTACAAAAAAACTGTTTAATTACATAATTATAGAAACAGCTTTCAATAAACACAAAAGTTGTGCAATCGCTTAAAAAGCAAGTTCAAAGATCTAAAATACCTGCAATCTCAAACTAACACATTGTCCATGCCTAGATGGAACCCCTCTTCACCTCCACCTTCTTACGTCACCAATCGACAAACAAGGGAGTCTCCATTTCATCATCATCAACTTATAATGGGTCCATCCCGAACGACGAATGTCCACCGTCCATTCCAATGACGAATGTCCACCGAACATTCCGAATGTCAGTTTTCCCACGTTTCGCATTGTGGGTCCATCCCGAATGACGAACGTCCACCGAACCCAAACCAACCCCTTATTCTCACCCCGACGCATCTGATCCCAACGTCCATTCCATAGTTCATACAAAGACCGTTTGTTTGAAGAAACCCAAAAACAAAATCAAATCAAAGCAAATCAAAATCGAATCGACTCTCGTTGAGATCCGGCGAGATGCCATTAACGACGTCGACATCGTCTACGGGGAAGACTTCAAAGAGGAGGACCCCTCACAAGCACCGCCACGACGGGACGTCGCCGCTGCCCCTCGGCATGGACTGGAGCCCTCCCCCAAAGAAATGGGTACCCCCTCCCCTCCTCCGGCGACCGTGAACGTGTTCGATTTCGAATCCGGGCTTCTTTTGATCCCTCATGTACTTGATTTTTATCGCAGGAGGGAAGGGATGCGGTTTGGCCGCACGATCACCGGACGGGGTGGAGCTACTGCGTCACGGTGCCTTCTTGGATGGTTCAGCCCGAATCGAGAGTCTCCGATGCGGGCTCTTCGAATCCAATCGTTGTAAGTTTGTGATCTTGCGTTGGTTTCTAAGTCTCTTCTGCGCGTGAATTTGATCGTTGCTTCTATGTTTGAGTATCTCTACCATAGTCACAAAGTGTTTATCAAACTGTGCGTTTTAATACCTTCAAAATCGGGATATCCATTTAGTTTGGATGATTAGTTAATCCTAATTGTCTCGTTGCCTTCACAGAAGTTTTTGCATGTAGTTTAATTGTCTTTGTACTTTTACCTTTCTTATTCTGTATGATTTATGAACGAATGTACATGTACTGTACCGAATAGAACCCTTGCAGAATATATGTCATGCACTAACTTTGTGACCATGATCTTTTTGTTTATGTGAATGGTTACTACTGGCTTATTGTTGATGGCACGATGAAGCTTACTTGGCATTTTGAACATCAACAAGTCGTCTTGATCTCTTGAAATGGGCAGTAGGTTTTGAAAGGGTTTTTGGGGTTTATCTTGAACTCTCACTCAACTCGGACAGAGAATATAATACTCCTAAATGGATTTTGTTGTTGAATGTTCACATGTGATCAACTCCACTCATTTCTGGGAACTGCAGAATTTCATTTGCCACATGCTGTTTATTTCTGGGTTTTGGAGCGGTGGTGGCCTGGTGGGCCTCACTACTGTATTAATGCATTGTGCTTTATTCTGGTTGGTTTTGAACTTTAAATAGGTTCATACACATTTGTGTGAATATATGTAATGCGTTTTTATGCATTAATATATGTACAGCCATTTCCCCATGTCTAGGTTTCTGAAGATTCTTTGTCAGACTCATTGTATCGGTGCTCGACATGTACACACTTGTTTGTGACCTTGTTGTACTGCATGTTGTTTGTTTACTTGATATGTTGGTATATCAGCTGGATCTCGATGGATAGATTTTTATTTTTGTTCTTTATTCAAACCTTTTAATATATTAAAGACAGTTCTACAGGGTACAAATTGGCATGCAGTCTCCAGAAGGGATTAGTACCATCTGTGGAATATACAGAAGATTCAGTGATTTTCTGAATCTATATTCTGCTGTAAGTATGAAATCAGATGTCTATCAATTCACTATTAGTTTTTTGCACCCCATCTCCACTTTACCGATGCCAGACCTTGTGTTTGGTTTTAGACATTTTTTTTTGAATCACAGAATGAGGTTTGTATGTGCTTGCTTATATAGAAGATTCTCAGTCTCAATTAGTACTTTACATTTAGACCTGTCTTTGCACTTTGTATCAGTTGTAACTATCACAGATTCAGTGTGTGTTTCTTGACATCGCTACAGTACAAAAACTTCATTTAATATAATGGGATTGCTACATGAGTTGCTCAAAAGGTGGTTGAGCTTTTAATATCTGTTTTTCAAACACCAACTGTCCATCTCCGCTTCATGCACACAAAACTTTTAACTGGCACACATGAGATGTTTGGGTTTCTTGAATTCATAGACAAGCACGCCCCCCTAGAAGAGTTGAAGAATATGCTTCTTTCTTGTCGCCTTGCAGTTGCAAAGTCTAGAAACTTCAAATAATAGTCAAGGCTGGAAAGAATTATTCTAGAACCTTTAAAGAAACAATAAGAAAAAGGTGCTACAAATCATTTTTAGGAACTTTAATGTTTTTTCATATATCATTCTACCCAAACTTCCCATTATATGTGCTTATAATTGCACAATATGACAGACTAGTTGTAATTGGTTCTGACAATTTCAATCTATCCTACACTATCCTACTCAATATTTGTTGGTTAGGGTGCATGTTGTTTCTCACTCCCAAGAATATAAATCTCATTAAAATTATTGTAATTAACATGATAGGAGGGAGGTAAAGATATCTCGGGGCTTGATTTTCTGACGCTTTACTGGGGATAGAGGTTGGTTTATTGCGTAGGTTGTTGTATGAGTTGTATCTTAGCTTGTGTAAGGTGTGTGCCTTTTAGTTTTCTTTTGGAGGACTTCATCTCCTTTTCTTCTTATTAGAAGAGGTTCTTGGAGAAGTAGATCAGCAACACAAGTGGATTGGATTTTGGGAGACCCATCGTCCAGCGAGTGGATGGTTGTGTTTAGATGGAAGGGTTCTAAGCTATGAAGCACGGACACGGTGACAGAACGACACGGACACGGCGACACGGCAATTTTTGAAAAATAGGACTCGGTATGGCTAGGACACGACAATAAATAAATTAATATAATAAATAAATATATATGACTATTTTATATAAATAAACACATTTCATTTAATTCACTATTTATAAAAAATTGTATAAATTAATAAATTATTGTTTTTATAAATCACTGTTTTAAACCAATAAACCACTGTTTTTATAAATCATTGTTTTAAACTAATAAATCACGATTTGTTTAACCTTCAAAAAGAGATTTTGTTTAAATGAGTTGATCTAGGCTGTTTTAAATTGGTTTAATATTTGTGGGCTATGTTTGAGCATTCCTTTTCTTTTTATTTTTTATTTGTGGACTGAAACTGGATGGGCCATGTCCCAGGCGTGTCCAGACAAAATGAAGACATACACGGCTGGAGGCATGTCCGACACATGTCCGGGCCGTGTCCATGTCCAACACGTGTCCGACACGGATAGGGGGTCTCTAGGGAAGTGTTTGTGCTTTGTAGGTTCTAAGGATTCTAAGGGATAAGGAGATTGCTCGGAGATGGTGGTCAGGGATGCCTTAAGCTATCAATGACCATTTCAATCCCTTAATCTATCTACTACACATTCCCACATGCTTTTCACATAACTATGTAACATTGCCTCTTCCAGAAATCTTTTCTCATAAGCCTGATGCGATGCACAAACAAACTGCATCCATTATCAATAGGACGAGTTCTAATTTTTTACTTTTCTTTCCCTTTTTGTTCATCTTGGAGCAAAACATGTGTCAAGGAGGATTTGGTAGTTCTTAGATCTCCTAGAAGTTTTCATGACCCGTGATTTTTTAGGTTCTACACAATTATGCGGTGCTTATCATGGTTTTTGTCAGAACATTTTATCCTCCAGTTTTTCTCTTTTATATATATGCACATCTATTCATTTGTTTCTAGATGTATGAGCACAATCCTATGGTACTTAAAATAGATTTTGCTAGCTATGATTAAGATTTTCTTTTAATATGCTTTCATCATTAATATAATTTTTTTGATCATCGCATAATGTTTGCATCCATATACTATCTTCATTATCTCCAACCTCAAATTTTATATGAAACCTATCACACATTCACACTGAAATATGATATTCTTTATGCACTTTATCTGTATATAATTCGTAAAGTCATCTATTTACTTGAATCGGTTGATTGTGCTTTGTAGCTTAAACGAGCATTTCCAAAGAAAATTATACCTTCACCCCCTCCAAGGCATCGTTTTTCTAGGATTAGTTCCAGCCATCTGCTCTTGGAAGAGGTAATATAACTTACAATTTTATTTTCCTGATTGTTTTAAATTTTATTTTTTTCAGTGGAGGTCTTTCATCGCACGCACGGACACACGCATATTTTAATGGATATTCTTGAATTTATTTTGTTTTCATGTTAGTTATGTATTCTAATATAAAAAAATAGAGTGTTCTTTGTTAGTTATGAAGATGGAAGTTACGAGGGCTTGATGATGGTGTGGGCATGCATGTGAATTTGGTTCATATTTAAGCTATGACGCACGGACACAGAAACGGCAATTTTTGATAAAATAGGATACGGGTATGGCTAGGACACGACAACAAATAAATTAGTATAATAAATATATATATCACTATTTTATATAAACAAACACATTTCATATAAATCACTATTTATAAACAATTGTATAAACTAATAAATCGTTGTTTTTATAAATCATTGTTTTAAACTAATAAATCACTGTTTTATAAATCACTTTTTTAAGCTATAAATCACTGTTTTAAACTAATAAATCATTGTTTTTTTAATCTTCATAAAGAGATTTGTTTAAATGGGTTGTTCTAGGCTGATTTAATAGGTTGAATACTTGTGAGCTATGTTTAAGCCTTCCTTTTTTACTTTTGTTTTTTTACTTTTGGGCTGAAACTGGTTGGGCCGTATCTTGGGGCGTGTCCCAGGCATGTCGAGACAAAAATGCAGGAAGACACGGCTGGAGGCGTGTCCAACACATATTTGTGTCGTGTCCGTGTCCGACACGGGTACAGGGTCTCCGGGAAAGTGTCTGTGCTTTGTAGTATTTAAGTAATGAATATGTTATGTTGTGACTTTTTTTATGATTCACATGTGTGTGGATCACATGCTTACGTCATTACAAAAAGCATCGAAGGTCTTAAATAACTGGAATTGTCTCCTAAAAATAGAGAATTTCTTTTTGTGTAGAGTGCATCTGTGTTTATATTACAGAAAAATAATGAATCTACCACCTAGCAACTTGATCAGAGATGGGGGGTGGGGGTGCATGCTGGGTGTATGATTATTGATCAACTAGAGAGATGAAATGAGGTATGCATTTATATCATTTTCTCTCAATTATATCAGGACTTAATAAGCTATACATTTATTTGTTTGTTTGTTTATTGGATGGGGGGGGGGGGGGGAGTTGTGGGGGTAAGGGATGAGACTTATGGCATCCTATTGGGGTAATACATCCAATATTATCTAAAGGCTTCATGTTCTTTATTCTTACCCATATGGTTTACAGCATTCAGTGGATGCGACTTAGTTGTTGAGTCTGATGAAAAGAGACGGCTGATTTATCAAAAAGGAAAAGGAGGAGGAAAGATATAAGTAAGAAATGAAATTTAAAATTCATGACTAGGGCAACGCTACAAATATCCTTTAATAAGAATGAAAATCTTCTATCATATGTTTGGACCTCCTCTGTGCACCTTTAATGGGTGATTAATATTAAAATGGTTAGTTTTGTTGCAGAGAAGATATGCGTTAGAAGAATGGATGGGCAGGCTATTGTCTGACATTGATTTCTCTAGAAGTGTTTCCGTTGCATCTTTTCTCGAGCTAGAAGCAACTGCAAGGTCATGTAGGTGTTTTTATATGTTTCTTTCTCTATTTTAAAGTATCATTCCACCATTTTTGAAACTTGAGAAAGATTAGAACTTAGAATCCAATAGTCTCATCATCTTACTTTGCATTTCCTAATTTTCTGACTTAGTCCTCTGTGTTATGAGTTGGTCATTTGTCACTTAGGTGCATTTTATCTTTAACTTCTATTGAACATATAATTCTTATTACCCACCAAAAAAACCATATAAATCTTGTCAAATGATCACATTGATCTAGTTCTGTTTTAATAAGTTCACTGGCATTTTTCTTTTATTTTTCCACAGCTTTTCAAGATGTGAATCAGAATATGTTAGAACCAAATTCTTCTAGTGATGCTATGGCTTCTCTTCAATTTACTCCCAACTCTAGTGTTTCTGTTGCTGGAAGTTTGTCAGTAGGTTCTCAAACTCGGTCAGTATTATCAGATAATGGAAGTGACAATGCATACGAAACTTCAGAAGCTGGAACATCAGGGGAAGGAAAAGGTCCTAGTTCTGAAGTTGACACAGTTGTTATCGTCTTAGCTGAAGAGCTTGCAGCTCCAGCAGGGAAAACAATGAAGAATAGTGTATCTCATAAAGAAAATGGTGTTTTTCTTTTGAAAAAGGAAAAAGAAAAAGAAAATGGTGTTGTAGTGGGCGATCCTTCCTCGGGCTATCAGTTCGCATTGGAAAAGCAAACAATATTCCAGGTGATTCACGTTATGGGAACTCTTCAAAGTATGCACAACCTACTGCTAACAACATGGATTTCAGTTTCGAAGAGGAGCATGATAAGCTTTCCAGTCATGCTCGCGGACTTTCTATTGACAGTGTTGGAAGTGATGCAAGTTCCTTGAGAGGCAGCGAACTGTCAAATGCTATATTTTCTAACTCAATTGGTGACAACTTCATCTGCTTCGCCACTGGTGCTGAAGGAACTCCCATTGAATCATTGAGCAGTGAAGTTTTGCAGTCCCCAAACGATGCGCAGGTGTTTCTGCCTCTCGATCAGCAACATAGATTGAATCGAATGCTCACCACAGTGCAACGTCGAATAGCAACGACAAAAACGGATATGGAAGATTTGATTGCACGATTGAATCAAGAAATTGCAGTGAAAGATTACCTTACAACCAAGGTGCACCATCTGGTCACTGCTCTCACCAGGAGCCAGTTTTTTATATGCCTGAACTACCATCATTTTTCCTGGATTTATATATTAAATATCTTTTTCTGCCCAATAGATTTTGAGTTTGTTATTCCTTCAGCTTTTAGTATTGTAATTGGATTTTTTGATGAATATAACTAGATGCTCATATAAGTTATGTACTATCATCTTGTTGGTTTTTTTTCGTGTGTGTGAATGCTGCTGTGCAGTGATTTGTAATTGTTATCAATTCAACACATTTAAACTTTTTTGGATTGCTTATTTCTGCGAACTCCCCATTGCAAAACCTCAATAGTTGGTTTATCTAAGGTTATTTTACTCACGTTCTTTTCTTTTTTTTTAATTGTGAAATGCAGGTCAAAGATTTGAATGTGGAACTCGAAAGTACAAAACAAAAAAGTAAAGAAAATCTGCAGCAAGCCATGCTTGTTGAAAGGGAAAGAGTAACCCTGATGCAATGGGACATGGATGAACTTCGTAGGAAGTATTTGGAAATGGAGGCAAAGCTCAAACTTGAGCAGGTGGTAAATATTATCAATTCGTATAACATTCACCTTAGTATTGATGTCAACCTTCATGACAATGATTATTCTTTTTCAGGATGAAAAGGTTTGTGCAGAGTCCAAAATATTGTCTGCCGCTGGTGAGAAGGAATTGTTGCTGCAGGAATTGGATGTTTCACGAGAACAGCTTAAAATTTTGCAAACTTGTCTGAAAGATTTAGAAGTAAAATCTAAAGCAGACAAAAAGGTCCTCGTTAAAGAAATTAAATTCCTAAGGAGCTCTCAAGCAGATCTGAAAGAAGTGCTCAATCAGTCTTTAAAGGAAAAGAGTGAATTAGAGGTATTTAACAAAAATAAATCTAAAAATAAACTGAAATACTTGTATACTAATTCGTATGGACTATTTTGACATTCTGGAAAACACTTGAGCATTAGAACAAAATATTGTTTATCCATTTTAATTGATGCTTTGAACATTTGATACCATAAAAGATAACTACATTAAAGGTTGAACATATCATGATGAGCATATGAATGCTTGACTCTTGAAAAGTGGTTGAAATGGAAAAGCTACACAAATGCTGTTTTTACAATGTGGATCAACACACCACACATGACTTTAATTATATTGGGTTTATCAGACATCAGTCACTTGAGAAATCAATATCCCATGCTAAGATATAATTTTGGTGGATTTTTTTTTTTTTTGAATGAAAACTTTTAGTAGATATTAAGCGCTTCGGAAGAATCCATGCTCAACCAAGAATCCTAGTGACTTGAAGATTACAAAAATTGTCCTCATTCTGACTGAACAGATACCATGATTTATTTATTTATTTATTGGCAAGATGAAAGTGTAACTGAACATATCCCTGATTTTCACTTCTCTGGTCTTCTTTTTTTTCTTTTTTTTTTGGAACTTAAGTGTCCTCCCTTGGGCACACCTAATAACGATGACTTAACATCAAAACCAATGATATCGATTAGCCATTGTTCTAGGACTCCCATTGATTGTTTGAGTGCTTGCCTATGTTTTATAGTAACATGTTTTTAAGTTGAATTGAGTTATTTTAACAAGTGAAATGATATTTATTGATTGTAGTAGGAGATACTTTGTAGGTTGGGAGTATGCAGCTCTTGTTGGTTGATCAGAGCAATGGATTTATTGAATCTTGAGTGAGAAAGTTTAAAACCCAATCTCTTGCATCCACGATTTGAATTTTTTTTAGTTCATCACAAAATATTTTATGGGATGAAAAGATAAGACTTATTTCTCATTGTTGCATTTCACCTCTGAAAGTGTCTTTTTTCTTGACTGCTTCTCATAAAATACTTATTCGAAATAATGACCATTGTTGTAATTCTTCAGTTAGTCATACAAAAGCAGAAACAAAATCTGGAGTATCTAAAATCTTCAAAGAAGAAGTTCCTTCATGAATGTGGAATTCTTCATCATCGCCTTCAAGAATGCAGTTCTGACTTTCTTATGGAAGAGGAAGACAAGTTTATATGTAATCCTTCTTCATCGTCAGATGCTCTGGATCTTCTAACAACATCTGACAACCGGATAGGCCTTCTCATAGCTGAGGTAACTGACAGTTAAACCTTTGGACAATTTTGTTTTTTTACCATCCATAAATCTAGCTTGGACAACATTTCACTCAATGTCACCATCAAGGATGTCCTTTCCAAAACAGCTTGGGAACCAGCTTCAAGAATAATTTAATCTAATGATGTGAAAAATTTAGACAATGAAACTATTATCATTATTGTTTTTTTTTAGTGAATCTATATGTCAGACTAATTTCGTGTCCCTATGCCTGTTTTTTCAAGTTGAAATGTTATGCATTGACCATCTATATGAACTGTTATGCTAAGTCCTTCCATCCAGTTAGTGTAGTGGAGGATTATAGAAATTTCTGAAAGGTGTATGAGAAGAAAGTGCAACAGAAGATAGTCCAAGCCAGTTTATTTTCTTCATATGCTCTTTCCTTCCAGTACTCGTGTTCTATTTTTGAAACTCTGTTTTTAAAACTAGGCAGCCCTCACAAACCCAATCTCTTCTTTTGCTGCTGTTCTTTTTATGTTTTGTTTAGATGTGCATATGCAGATCCTAAATAAGTAATAAAGTTTTGTTGCAGTGCATGTATCAGAGATTAGGGAAGGGGGCTAATTTTTCAAAAATAGGAAAAAAAAGAGAATGAGCAAAAGAGGACAATACTTGTTTTAAAAGCACTTTTGTGATTTTGCTGCTGCAAATATTCAAGCAATCTCAAATGTTTTTTTATCTCTTATTTTAGATTGATTAACTTACTTTAAAATTAACATTTTCTGGCTCTGTTCAGGCCCAACTTCTCACACAAGACGATGAAAATGCTCCTCCTCCTCCATTGGGCAGTGGTAATGAAGGGGCAATAAATGATCTAGAGGTGCGAAAGATGCTGACAGAAGTTCTCATTGACAATGCTAGACTGAGGAAACATGTAAATTCTATGATCCGCTGTGCTATGACAACAGTCGCAAAATCAGAGAAAGAGGAGGTGGGTGAGACTCCATCTAGGCAAACTGTACTAAACAAGTTTTTGGAGAGGTAAAGCTAGGTCTGGTGTAAATTATCTAATGCAAGGGTGATTTAGAAAGCCCCACTCGTATATCACATGAATTCACCTAGAGAGTACCTGGAAAAATCTAGGAATTCCACTATTACTGCCACATATGGGATACACATACGAGTACATGCAATAATCTAGCTCAGTTGTTGTAAATGATGCATCTGTACAAATTTTGTGATCAGTCATTGCTTATATTGTATATGTAGTAATAATATGAATGAGGAAGCAGGAGTGCCAAACTATGGTCCAAATTCACATGGCACAGTTCAAAAGAGACTGTCACTTGCAGATTCTTCTTTTCAGAAGCCCTGTTCTAATGCAGGGATTTTGTTCGTTGATTTTTTTTTGTACGGAATGGTAGGCATTGGCCTTGAAATATATTCATAGATTTTGTTGGTTGAATTAATACCAGGGAATATGAGTATAATGAGTAATGAATAAATTTAAGCTTGTGGAAAATTGTCAGTTATATTTGTTGTGTTTTGTTTTTTATTTTTTGTCTTTGTTATTGGTGTGTTTCTCATTCATATTAGCCTTTTCCAATTTAACAAGTTTCTCTGATGGAAAGTGAACACTGAATTAAGCTGCATTGCTGTGACAGTGTGTTGCTGTGACAGTGTGACTCAACTATTATAATAAGGATGTGGAAAATGTTAGGCTCTGGTTTTTTTACAATCTAAATGCAGATCACATATGTTTTTAATTTTTTAAAAATAATAAATATCATATAAAGATTACAAGTTGAATGAACTTATTTTTGGTAAATGTAAAAAAATTAATGAGGTATATACTACCATCGTCTAATAATGCATATATTTTATTGGATTTATAACGATGTATAGGCTTATATTTTATATTGTAAAAATGATTTATAAGCTTATATTTTATATTGTAAAAATGATTGAATATAACATAGGCCTCTAAAGATTTTAATCCATTGACATGGATAGTTTATTTCAATCATCTCTTCAACTTAAATGTAATTGGTATGACATTGGTAAAATCCTATGCAAGATTGTGCTTTGGACTATAAAAAAAAAGTGTAACAAAGCTCTACAAAGAGTATTATTAGTCATTTGAGACAAAAATGAACCGTTAATTGGGCACTGTTAAAACATAATGACATTTAAACACATAATTGACAGTTGACACCTAATCCAGCGATGAACTTTTTTTTCTTAACAGGAATTCCAAAAACATATTGTCTAGTAGTGAATGATCTTGCAACGAAAATCGAGGTTTAACAGGGTTCATATCATAATTTATCCATCCTAACTACCAGGGCCTCCTAATTATCACAAGGACCTTTCTGTCAGAAACATGTTTTTGTATGGGTTAATTATAAATTCACCCAAAATCCATTTCGAACGGACATAAAATAAATCCTTTGAAACTCCAAAGAAAAATCAATCCTTCCCAAATCAGCTTCCACGCCAAAATTTTTTTAATAAAAATGGCGTCGATGTCATGGACGACGACGTCTTCACCGCAACCACCCCTCAAAACGGTCCGCCATGGCTTCCAGAACAAGAGAACGACATCTTCTCTCCTCCTCTGTCTCCCCTCTCTGTGCCGAAGCCGAACAAGCTCAAGAAGGTCCGCCGTCGTTCGCATGGCCGCCCTTTCGAAGGTAATCCAAATAAGACCGTCAGAAGTCACTGCGGGTCACTCTCTCGCAATCCTGAGAACCGGTATTGTATCATTGGATTTGTTTTTTTTTTTTTTTTTTTTTGAGATTTAGGTTTTCAGTGCGTTTGGACTCAAAATTCTTTGCTTTTCCGAAATTCGACCTTCAAAGAGTACTCCGGAATATTCCAAATGTTTAGAAAAGTATTCTGATTGAATATCTTCGTACACATTGGCTGAACATACTTATATTCATCAATTGTGATATTCAAAATCCAGATATCCATTTTATTTAAGTAGATGATTTGACTATTTGTCACATTTTTTGTACTAAAAAAAAGTTAATACTAATTGTTGCAGTTGCATTCTCACCAAACATGCTTTTTTTTTTTGCATTATTTCATATACTAATGGCATAAACATAAAGATGATAGTCTAATTGTCTCCATGCTTTTATTGTACTTGTTCGGTATGATTTACAAATACATACGTACTGTACTGAATGGAACGGGGCTGTTTGGATAGTGAAATAGGGGAAGAAAAAAAAGGAATAGAGTGAATAAGTCTAAAAAGTTGTTTGTCTTGAAGGAATAGATAGGTATAACTATGCTAGAATAAGTGAGAATAAACTTGTATTTGAATTCCAGGAATATTACATTGGAATAAGGGGTCTACATATCAAATCAACTGTAATTAACTCTTATAAATCAGAGAGCTAACATGTCAGATTTTTTTTTTGCCTTTTATAAATCTTTATCCACATCTTATTCACATTTTCTCCATGGCTTATCTATGTTCAACCGAACAATAAAAATTTCATCAAAAAAATGAAAAACACAACCCGACATAAAAATGATTTATTCTTTATTTACATTAGAATAGTTAATTATCTCATAATAGTTATGTCCCTACCCAAACGAGGGCTCATGGAATATCTATGATACCCAAACTTTGTCACCATGTTTGCCACATAGCAGTGGTTAACGTCTCAACTGAACTCCCGATTGTAGAAATGTGTGTGTGTGTGTGTGTATACACATATATATTATGCCATGAACAATTCATTTATGAAATAATTATAGTTTTCAATACATCCAAAACAGTGTGCAATGTGACTTGTCCTTTCTATCATTGACAAAAAATAATAATCTTGTTTACATTTGTGTGCTTTGTAGGAAGACTTGAGTTACTTATCAAAATTGGCAGCTGGATCAGTTGGAGGTGCCATCTTCATAAAGTATGGAAGTGCACTAATTCCTGAGATAACAAAGCCGAATGGCTTTGTAGCTCTGCTCCTGGTTGGACTGCCAATGCTTGTGTCTGTTTTCCTTCTGAGCAAAGCAAAGTAGTTTGAAGTGCCAAAACCAGGATCCCATCTAGCTCTTTCTGTTAATCTCTGCCACTTGAAAATGCTGTTTTTAAGGTAATTTTACTACCGAATCATTGTATCTTCAATAATTTGTGAGGTATATGTTGTTTTAGAATGTTGAAGTAATACTAATCTGTTTGCACCAAGATGGGCTCTTGTGATTATGGTCTTATGTACAACAATGTACACATTTTATTTGACGGTGTAAGCAATGGAAAAGAAGATGAAAAAAATGTAATCATTAACTAGGGGTGTTTTGTTGGTCCAAAAAAAAAAAAAAAAAAAGGGGTGTTTTGATGTGCTAAAAAAAATTAGTGTAAAAAAATTAACAGATTGAAAAGGATAATTGGAATTAATTTCTCCAAAAATGATGATTTTAATTGGTTGATGACGTGGTGGTGTCACCGCATCAACTTACCGAAATTTATGGTAAATTGAAGAACCCAATGTGAGTTATGCTAAATTTTTTTAATAGCGCTGATACACTCGGCTCTTTTTTTAGCTCATTTTCTCGTTTGAAATGCATGACTGTCTGATTAAAATACTTGGATATCATTTACATTTATATAGAGTGCATATGTTTTATGGTGAGAAAATAGATTGTGTAACTTTATTCTTTATTGAAATGCCAATTCTAAAAATTGCCAAATCATTTTGTCAATCATTACACTTACTTTAAAATGTATATTAGTAGTCCCAAAGGAGCTGGAGACAATAGTTGATCAACTCAACGTACCAACTTGGTTATAAATATATGACATTGGGCTTTTTTTTTAAGGCAAATGTCAGAATAGCCCTCAACTAGTAGATTAAGGGAACATGAAAGACTGCAAAAGGAACCAAAAGTCTATAAACTTTTTAAATAAAAATAAGTGCACTCTCACATAGGAATCCATCTCGGAGAGTTGTATATCCACCACATACAATAAAAAAAAACCACCCAGTTACTATCAGTTTTTATGCACTCCAAAATCAAAGAAAAACCATCTACCAATGTCACTCCATTTAGAACCAAACCCACCCCTTTTACTGAACACTCATGTTCGACAGAACAAATATCGATATGATTTTCATCTGTCGGCATCTGGTGTGTCGATCTATACAGAACAAGACATTTGTTTTCTGTTACATGTTTCGATAAAACAACCGTCAATAAGATGATCATCTTTTGACAACTGGAGTGTCGACATATGGTGTGTCAATCCTTACAAAAAATCACAACCATCAATCCCTCCTCCTCCTCCTCCTCTCAATCTCCACCACCGATAAGCAAAATTGGAGAATGGCGACTCCACCCTATCATCAGCATCTCTGCGATGCACATGCAACTCCTCCGTAACAACTGTTAAAGAAGATAGATTGTAATATATAATGGGTGTTTGAGAATAGTCCTACATTGAAAAATTGGAAGAGATTTTTTCATTTCATAAGTTAACCCACTTCTAAAAGTGTATCTTGGAAAAGATAAAGGGGGAACCACACATGCTACACATGTTGCACATGTATGCGCGTAGGCGCATTATTAGGCGCACTTAGCGTGTGAAATTAACATGATAATTTTTTTACTGGATTTCATATTTTTGAAATTCAAATTGCTTGGCCAACTGTCATTGCCCCATTGAATGCATCTCTTCATATTTTATAACAGGCACTTCTTCTCACAGGTAGTAACTGAAATTATGAAAGGATGCAAAGGCATCCCTTCAGGATTTATCTAAAGGGTGTTAATGAAACGCTTAAGAAATCAGTTTTGTTTTAGAGTGTTGTGAGAGTTCTTCAATTCTATTTGCAGACTCTCATAGTTGCTATCTGCAGACTCTCAGAGTTTGTTGTATCCTGGAAGTGAATTTGTCAAAACCTCTTAGCAAACTCATACAGAGTAGGGGCAACTATCACTTTAAGGATAACAAATCTTTGCACTTCAAACTCAATCATCTTCCATGTCCACCAAATGTTTCTACAACAAGGTCTTCGTCTTCGTCTACACCTCCTTTTACCCCTCCTTTCTCCCCTTCCTCTCCACCCTCTGCTCCTCCTCCTCCAACTGCACCGCCCACTCCCTCCTCCTTGACCCCACCATCCTCTCCCTCTCCCTCTCCCCTCAACATCTCCTCTCCGAGACTCCGACACCTTCTGCTACTCCACCTCCCCCTCTCCGATGGCACCCTCCTCCAATCTGACGACTTCTCCTTCGACGGCGACCACCTCCTCTGTCCCTGCCCCCCTCCTCTCCCTCCTCCTCTGCCCTCTACGACTAGTTAGAGCTCCCAACTACCTCTCCATCCTCCATTGTTACTCCTCCGACCAATCCCTCCCCGACAGCCCGCCCTCGCCAACATGCACACCATCTACGATGCCCATCAAAACAAAGGAAGGTGACCAACGAGCGTCGTGAACGGCAATCAAAAGGGAAAACAGTTGAAGAGAGAAATTTTGCAAATGGGTTTTAGAGTGGTTTTACATTAGTCACACACAACCATTTATTACACTACCATTTATTAGAGAGTGGTTTTGTAGGTTTGAAAAAAATGGATAATGTTACATCTAGCCTATTTTCAGCCGCAATTCCAGACTACATGTATTTTATATTTTTTTTAAATAGTATACTTCATTTAATGATGTACATATTTTTATAAAAAAAATAAAGCATTAACTTTAATAAATTACATGAATGCATTTATAGAAATGTAAAAAATTCTTTCGAAACATATGCCTTGTTAACGTGAGCATATGCGTCGTTAATTTTTTATCGATACATATAGGACTGAAATTGGGGTTAGAAACAGATCTGAGTGTAACAACGTCCAAAAAAAATATGTTTGGAGGGGTTTTCAAGAGGAGGTGGTTTTCCATTAAATGAGAATTTTAAATAGAGTCTTGCTATACAGGCCCCATTATATAGGTCCCAACCACAGGCCCCATTAGGTGTCAATATGCTATTGGTTTCCTAGTTGACTTTTATAAAAGTGCAAAAAAGCAAAGTACAAAACTACCCTTATTTGAATCACACCGGAACCATTTTTTTCATTATTGTTTCTACCTCATAAAATGCATCCCAACAATATCTAACCAACATTTTTATTGACATTCTCTACTTAAAAAAATCATTCCGGCCGACCTATTCATCTCTGGCGACCGGCATTACCACCTCTGGATTCCTCTCGTCGCCATCTATCATATGAGAGGTGGTTTGACTATCTTTTCAGTCCTCCTCCGGACTCCACATTTTTCGAATCAGTTACATTTTGTGATTGTAATTTATTGTACAACAAATTTAGTTACATTTATGAATGTAACCCCCTGATTTTTATTATATAAGACATATGCCATCCCATTGACATCAAGCGTATATTCCTAAAAAATGTAATTGACTTACAAAATATAATGCATAAATATTCAAATTAGTTTGAAATATTACACAACCACACGTAAATACAACATTAAAACTCTATAAATCCTATAAAAAAAAAATTTAACATCAAACATCGGATTCATAGAAAAAATTATAAACAAAAGCTTATATCAATGGGACTGCCAGATTTAATATCAACCACCAAATTTTGAAGAAAAAAATTATAACAATGGAGTTGCAAGAATATAACTCAATAACAAAGGTCACACCTAAATTGACATTGAAAACGATAGCCAAGCTTCGACCAATTGTTCACAAAATAGATTAGTTACATTTGTGAATGTAACTGACTATAACACGCTCAGTTTGCCAAGTACTGGCTTATATTAAAAAAGTCAGTTACATTCATAAATGTAACTAACCATACAAATGTAGCTGACTCACTTTACAAATATAACTGCCTTCTTTTGAAGGTATGTAACTCAGTTTTAAATAAAAGCCCGTCTTAAAAAACAATATACGATTGTTATTACACATTTAAATAAAAAATTTAAATCAAAAAAAAGAAAATTTTAAATGAATTTAGAAGATTTGTGTTAGATCATCTAAAATGAAAAAACATGCCAATAAAAATTAAGTCCGTTTACTATCAAATACCAGATTCGGAACAAATCCGATAACGTCTCCGTCATTTGTAAAATCACACGCGCATCGGCGCGCGCGGGTAATTACACACAACGGGATGCATGGCCTCCCACGGGGGGAACATACGTCGCCCCTGTGGGAGGCCATCATGCCTTTCCGATGGGCCTCCCGCACGGTGCTAGGTGTTTTTAAAAACAATAATGGTGTTTTAAAAATGAAATGAACTATTGATTATAGGTGTATAAATTAATTCAATTAGTGAATAAATCCAAAAACAAAATAAGTTTAACTTTGAATTACAAAATAGAAATAATTTAAATTGTCACATTGGTGGAAGAGATTAATTATTACTGTCTCCTTAATTATGGGAACAATTACCGAATAAATTTAAAATTTGATTTGAAAAAATCACAAAGGGGGTAAAACAGGAATTATATTCATATGGGGCTTATTTGGGGTCTACATTTAAAATAGGGTCTGTCAATCATTTTCCTTTTAAATAACGGAAAAAATCCATCTCTTTGCGTCTCCAACTAATATATATTGATATACCGACAGTAAGAAAGATAGGTTTACTTATCAACATGTTTAAATTTTAAAATTCTATAAAATCTTATTCTAATCTTTACACGTAACACAAATTTAAAAAAAAAAAAAGAAGCCAACAACCCTTATTCATTAACATATGCCATCCCATTGACATCAAGCATTTTCCTATACACACAGTACAGCACCTACTAAATGGTATTTTCATTAAGTTATTACTAATCTTTGTATTATAAATGAGGGTCCCTTTCGTATAGTACATTTCTAAATGACAGGTGTTGACATTTCTCCATTAAATTTAATTTTGCGGAAAAAAGAGCAATAATGTTTTTTTATAAATAGTTTTATAAAATTAATTTTGCACATTTACAGTTGTGTTATAGAATTAAATTTTATAAAATTAAATCATAAATTTTATAGAAATTTTCAATGGGATTTTAATTTTAAATCAAATTTAACCTATCTTAAAGATTTTAATTAAATATTACTTTATATATATATGGAGTTGGAAGAATATATACTAAATTAAAATTTTAAGATATGGATTATTAGCATAATGCTTCACTTTTAAATCAAAAGTCAAACCTTAAAATCTATTTTCATTATACACGCTGCAATGCATGCTTCCCACTGGTAACCTCGCCCCCCTTTTTTTTTCATGATCCAGTGGCATTGTAGCGCGCCGGGTTCACACGACAGAACGTGATACCGGATCACGTCTCCGGTGGGTCCAGTAGAGAAAAGCCAAAAAGCGTGCCACGTTGGCGCGCTGATCGTCACCGGATTCAGGGTCAGTTTTCTAATAATTTGCCCGGGTTAAATTTGAAATTTTGTGTTTTTGGAGGGTTATTTTTGAAAATTTCCCAACATTTTATATTACACACTCATCCCATCAACTTCAGTTGACACAAACTCAATCATACTGAAGTGTCTAATGTGACACAAGGTGTGTCACTCAAAATTTTTCAATTACAATATTTTAAAAGTGACGCGACACACATTGAGTCAAAATAAGTTATTCAGTTTGCCACACTCTGAGTCAAGCCATAGTGTCTACTGTGACTCAAAGTGTGTCACTCAACACTATCCAATTGACAATGATTTTTTTTTATCCATCATAAGATATCATAAATATTCAACAAATAAATATCATATAAATAAACAACATTCAAGTACATAGTCACACAAGTTAATTCAACAATGTGTTGAGTTAAAAAATATATTAATGTGGATGTGTTGGATTGGTTATATTTGGATGTATGCATGTTCAACAGGGAAGACTGTTATGTTAATAGTAGGTTTTTATTTGTGAAAAAATAATGTATTAGATTTGTGAATGTACAGGTTGGATATGTGAATGTTGAATTAACTTATATGTGAATGTTGAATTAACTTATATGACTATGTATACGAATGTTGTTTATTTATGATATTCTATTTGTTGTGTATTTATGATATTTATGATGGATAAGAAAATTAACTTATTGTCAATTGGATAGTGTTAGGCAACACATATTGAATCATAGTAGACATCACAGTTTAACTTAGAGTATGTCAAACCAAACAACTTACGGTGACTCAAGGTGTGTCACATTACTTTTAAAATATCGTAATTGAAAAATTCTGGATGACACACTTTAGGTCATTAATAAACACCCTAGTTTGACTCAGAGTATGTCAAATCAAACAACTTATAATGACCCACATTGAGTGACACACATTGGGTTACATTAGACATCTTTGTATGACTTAATTTGTGTCAAATGGGGTTGGTGTGATGAGTGTCTAAAATAAAATGTTTTACAGGGGGAGAGCAATTGGTTTGGGGGGATTAGACCAGCTCACAGCCAAAATGGTGTTCGTGCTTGAAGCAGAGAAGAAAGTCACCCAATAGTGCAAACCATCTTATTTGACTTTTTAATCTTTCACACTCTGTTATGCTTTATTATCAGGATCATATTGAGATAAAATTAAAACATGTTGCACCACTAGAAACAGTCAGATTTGGACTTATTCAATCCAGGTCTCACAAATATGAGGCCTAAAAATCATATTACATGACTGAGAGAAACTCCTCTTTGTAGAGGATGAAGGGATTCACCACATAAGACTCCGAACTTTTACCACATCACATGAACACATGTATGTACACTATATATCGATGTGAAAATTTTGATCAAATTGAATTTGTACCCTTCATTGACAACAAACTATACAGAAAAAGAGTACATAAAAATCTCCAACGTATGAACTCTTTCACTGCAGCTTCATCAAGCGGGAATGGGAGCGAATGGTTCCCAAAATTCAGGCCACACTGTTGAAAAAAAACTGTATGGCCCTCTATAACATGGGCATGAATGAATCAGTTGCAAGCATGAGAATTAGAGGTTGTCTTTCAACCATTTCAGAGCTCCGTTAGCAACTGACCTGCAAGTTTATAACAACAATATTTAGATACACTGAGCAAAGATCATCTCTTTTATAACTTGAGTCTTAAGGATTTTGTCATGCAGCTTTGAAAGTGATAATGTCTCTTAAACTATGATTTCTATATTATTTTTGTTCATTAATCATGGGTTGATCGATTCCTAGATAATCACTGTTTAACAATCAATAATCAAAGTTGTAAAGAAATGGTCACTTTCAAAAAATTTAGAACTGCTCCTGATTTAGAAACTTTAAAATACTTGTAAATAGAGCTATATAATGTGAAGTGTATTCTAAGCATGTCAACCTAGCACATTTCAGTATTTCTGAAAAATAAGAAAGTGTGCTACACAAAAGGCTGATGCATTTAGAATATGTCCAACTCGTGATTTTTGGTTTATAGATTTCTTTTGTTTAGATTAGGATTAAGTTAACAAGTTCATGTATGACTCCAATCACTGAAGTGTACTGATACCTGAATTCATTAACATAAATGTAAAATTGACCAGTTTGGATTAGTATAGGAAAACCCAAACCTATTAAGAATATGAAACCCAAACCCACCCCACTAGCAAAATCCCTCATCGCACCTGATGCTTGACAAATCGAGTGAGGTGGATTTTAAATTCATGAGTCTATCCACTTATCCTAGTTCTTCCAACATCTTCTAATAACTCATAAAACTACATGCATGATATGAGTGTGTATGCATTGGTAACCTAGGTCACCCATATATTTCAGAATAACTTGTTAATGTTAATCCATCAATGTCCAATACTTCAACTAAATAACTCCAATCATTGTCGTAAATTACCAGAGCACTGCCTTAGAGAGCCAATATTGGTTGCAAATGAAAACAAAGAAGAAAACTTAAATTATGGTAATAATAAACTATCCTCTTAATTTACATCAGCAGGGCTTATTTGGTTTTGACATTCCTAAAACATATTTTGTTGCAAAGAAAATTTTGCAGAAAAATTGAATTTTCTCAGCTTCTTCAAATATACTGATGTCAATGTATTTGATAAATAAAAGTAGATTTTTTGGAAAAAAGATTCCTTCATCAATAAAAAAAAAAAAAACTTTAGCTTAATTTTAATCTAAAATGTAAAAATAAGAATGAAATGTGACCTCAGAAAAATCCCTTCTATTGTTTCATATGGTTTAGCTTTAAACTTTAGCAACTAGTAGGCCACATCGGACTTACCCGGCATAATCCTTTAGCTTCTTCCACAAGTCATCTGATTCAGTCTGTTCAGATTTCTCTTTGTTCGGATCCTTTTGACGTTCCGTGTTTTAACTGCAGACAGCAAGCCATGAAGTCTATAATATCGTTCGATAATTAGCTAATTTTTAAGATGATGTGTTACAATTGTTTAATTTTAAACAAATGTTCATATACATAGAGCATTTCTCGTTCAATTTTTTCGCAAAGTAGACAAGCAAGGACATGTATATTGAGTGTTGAAATCTCATGTAGATAGAGGCCTCTAAAGCAAACATAATCAGAAAATTCTTTGGCATGACTAAAAAGTGTGATGATATTGTCTAAAATTTAATCAGATGTGTGTGTGTTCTTACTTTGTGTTTTCATATTGGTGTGAGTTCGAGGACGGCTTCTACTCAGATCATTCAAAGATGCTAGTTCTTCAAGCAATTCACGCTCTCTTCCACTGCAAGGACACTATAAACTCAGATAAAATAGCACACGGAAGATGATTAACAACATCGGCAGGAGATACTGTATAGTCAAGAAACTAAAGAGAGACAATGAGAAAAAACAAAAGAAAAAAGCAATCTTTACAACAGACAATAGAGAGCAATGGTGGTGCTGTACAAGAAAGTAATAGAAGGTGAGGAAAATATTAAAGATTCACCGTATGTGACTGGCTGGATAATAGAGATCCATCACAGAAGTGATAGTGTTAAGCTAATTGCAAAGTACAAAATACTTTAGAATACAACTATATAATCATAAAATCATTAGAACAAAACAATTTCCAACAAAATCAAGAAGGGTGACTCATACACGTATCATCTAATCACATTCTTATCAATTCAAGCTCGTCCATGATCATTTACTTGGGAAAACAATTATTATGGCGACAAAATCAGTCCATTGTGGCATGAGACTCATCTTATGGCAACAGAATCAGTCCATTGTACCTCGGTTTTATTAATAAATCATGATAGATTGTCCACCTTATTTCAAAAAAGAAAAGTTTTTTTATTAAAAAAGAATGAGATCCATCTTACAAATTCCCAAAAGAAGAATTTTATGTTTACACGATCCAGCAAATGAAAATTGAAGAGTTACATGCAAATGAAAAGAGAATGATTCTTCCCCCCATCCCTGGGAATCAGTGCACACCCATGCAGTACCACATACAAATATCCATCAACTTTAAATAATTTCCTGCATATGTGCATCCACTTTGTATCTATCTCATTCCCCAATGCCTTCTTCTGACTTCTTACATCATTTATGCACCATTCTACTGTACTGTAAGCTAGTAAAAGTAATAAAAATGTAAAGGGTAACATCTTTTATGATCCACAAGCAAAGTGTTTTTCTCAGCCTCCAAATAAACCAATGGCCAGACTAGTTTGTCCAATATGAATGTCCATTTCATGACTACTAGGCAATGAAGTTGTAACTATATAACCAAGCAAAAAAACAAAAAGTTGTAGCTATATATTGATCAGCTATATATGAAGGGAAAACATAAAGTTTTCCATTAAAAGGAAAACATGAGATAAACGAGTTAAAGAGAAAACATGAACTTAAATAGGGAGAAAACAAAATTACCTGATACGATTTGGTATGGTGACTTTAACAGTAAATAAATGATCGCCACGTATTGATGGTTTATTTAGTTTAGGGACACCACGCTTTGATAGAACAACGACATCACCCGGTTGTGTTCCAGGAGGTATTTGCAGCTCAGTAATCCCATCAACAGTTTTCACCTGCACATACAAACAATTTCAACCAGTGGACAACTAGCCAATCACAAACCTCACTAAGATGGTTAAAATTACAAGCCTAACTAAGATGGTTAAGTGGGATACAAAGATGTACAAGTCTATAAGAAATGAAGTTTGTTATGTTGCTCTTCTTTCTTTTTCTTGATGGATCTTTCTTTTCTTTTCTTTTTGGAAAATGATGGATCTTTCTTTTTTAACTATTAAAAATAAGAATTCGCAGAATAGATAAGTGTATATCTTAATAAATGTTAACTAAAAGTAATTTTTTTTAAGATCCCTCGTCTCCATTTTGTTGTTTGGCGGCTTCCTTGATTAATAAGACGCTCCCATCTTTCTCTCTAAAAAAAAAAAGGGAATCAAATTTAACTGCATATAGAATGATTCACGTGTACACATGCATCACTCTTCTATACATCTTCATCCAATGTCTTTACAGCAAAATCCCATGGGAGACGATTGGATTCGCTCTGGGAATGTCGCTGACTTTTAATTCCATGCAACCCCTGATGGGTTTGAAAAACAGAAAAAGGAAAAAAGATGTCGGCAGAAGCAAGGAGGCCATACATTTGTTCCCTCAGGCGGTGTGTTGGGCCTGCTATTAGCAAGATAAGACAGATTCTTCAATGGAAAGGAACAATACTGAGAGAATACCGGGGCTGCCATTATCTGTTACTTGAGAGTCTGGAGTGCCAGCATTCTTAAAACTGATGGAGTGATCCTAGAGAGGGAGAGTAAATTCATTATGATGTAAAGTTATATATGTAAAATTTAAGGGGGATTGGTGACATTCCTATTGTGCCACCCCCATGTCTCTCTTCTCCTTTGTATCTTTCTAGAAATTTTCAATAAAATGGTGACAACATTTTCTCTCAAAAAAAAATACAATGAAGTTATAGCCAGTGGAAAAAAATTGCTCCTTTTCATGACTTCAAATTTTCTTCTCCATATTTATTCCTAGATTTGCATAGTTTTGCAGTTAGTATGGGCCTCATCCATTTCTTTTAGGAAGGCAATGTCATTTGAAATTCAATATATTTTAGGAAGGAAAGGCTATTCGTGATAAAGAAAAAAAAAATTAAGAAAGATGAGGCCAATATCCAATTATTCTCCACACAGCAAATACCTTCTTCATGATGCTCCCAGATCCCTGTTTGTTGATGTCAGCTACCAGATTGCTAGAATCTGCTGCCTACCGGTGACCTATGGACCACCCCATAATGAAAAGAAACAAGGATTTTCGGTCCGCTATTTGAAACATTACATGGTCAAGCATCGGGCAAGTAAAAATTGTCTGCTCAAGTTTTGACAGTTACTAGAGCATACCATAGAGACTTGGATTATCTAACAAGGATTATCCACAGCCAGGTTTTAGAGTTTGGACTGACTGTTTAATGTCAAACATGACATTCATGTACACTTTGACAAAAATAAAACATGAAGTTAAATAATCTAAATAAAGAGAAAATGTGAAATAAAATAAATATTATATTACTAAAGTAAAAAAGATAAAGAAAAAAAAGAAGGAATGTAAGAGTTTGACCTTCGAAATTGTCCCCAGTATGGCATCAATATAGTTTATAGAAATCGTTGAACATAAGTTTATGCCATCTCTTTGGATCTCTGGAATCTCCAAAACATCAAGGCAAACATAAAGATCTCCAGGTGGACCCCTGCTTATAAAGGAAATTATGAGAAATATGAACTCAATTGCAAATATTCATAAGTTTCACAGATAAAGACCACCAATGATGTATTTCATATGATGAATTTCTAAATTAACTAGTTTGAAACATAGCTTATAATAAATAACATCAGCCAACAAGGAATATTTTAAAGAATGGTCAACAAGAATTAATCTAAAATATCTACTTTGCATTCAGCCACAGACAATCGATTGCTTGACAGATCAGCGGCTCATAAAGATGGAGGCATTATTAACAATACACAAAATCCTGAGTATCTTAAGTATTCAAAAAATGGTTTTCGCATCATATTATTGTTGTTTTCAAATCCATTTAGTGTAGCAGATCATGACATAGATAAATATTGATACTCCTCTAGTGTAAATCTGAATGAGAGAACGTTCCACTTTCATTCTTTGTGATCCCAACTCAAACTTGCCCTGAGCCAACAAGGAATATTTTAAAAAATGGTCAACAAGAATTAATGTAAAATATCTAGTTTGTCTCAGCCACAGGCAATTGATTGCTTGAGAGATCATAGTGTCTCATAAAAGAAAGAGGTATTTCATCTTATTAATAAGACACAAAATCCTGAGTATCTTAAGTGTTCAAAAAATGGTTGTCATATCATTGTTATTTTCAAGTCCATTTACTGCAGTAGATCATGACACGGATAAATATTGATACTCCTCTAGTGTAAATCTGAATGAGAGCACTTTCCACTTTCGTTCTTTGTGGTCTCAACTCAAACTCGAGCAATAAAGGCATTTGAGAAAAAGTTGAATCTTGTGTGTAGGTTAAACAATGACAAGGGTGAAAAGTAAGAACACGAAAATAAATATATGAGCTAACAGCATGCAAATGAGTTTGTGCTTGCTCACATTCATAAAGTTATATAGATTCACATTGTTTTTATAAAAAAATCATAAAGTTTCATCCAATAGTTCACATTCACATATAATAAATTGCATAAAATATATGCAGCTATTCTTTACAAAATGAATATAAAACATTAAGAGAAATATATAAAGAAACCATTTGTCTATGGAAACGCAGACCACAACTTCTAAATTCTTCCATATAAGGGAACACTTTTCCTATGAACTTCATATAATAAATTTTACATACCCTTTGGGTCCTGCATCACCCTCCCCACGAACACGAAGAGTACTGCCTTTGCTTACTCCAGGAGGAATTTTAATATTAATATCTTTCTTGATACGGATACGCCCTTCCCCGGCACACTTTCTACAATATTCAGATATAATTTCGCCTTCTCCACCACAAGTTGGACAGATGGATACCTGCAATTATCTAAACCTTAGTTTTATGAGGCATAAGAATGCATTCAATGCAAGTTTTCCTTTCAATAGTTATTTGAAGATTGGGGGGGGGGGGGGGGGGGGGGGGGTCAGTTTGGGAGGAGAGGGGGTGTTTGTTCAGACCAACATTGTGCATTTAATATCCATGTATGGTTAGTTTAAATATTGTAATCATGTAATCATGTTATTCTTGTCCTACTAGCAAAGAGTACTACAAAAAAAATCATTAAAATTGTGGTTAAAACACCAATATACCTGAGAAAAAAGCCCAAAGGGTGTTTGCTCAGTTCGCATAACTTGACCCCTGCCGCCACAGGTTGAGCACATTCTCATCTTGGAGCCCAACTTTGATCCAGTGCCCAAGCAAACATCACATGTTTCCAGATGAGAAAGGACAATTTCTTTTTCAGCTCCAAATATTGACTCGGAAAATTCCAAGATCATGTCATAGCTGCAATACTTTACTATAAGAGTCAGATCTAATATATTCTACATCAACAAATATCTATATGAGATCAGGACTTAATAGTATTTATTACAGAGGAAAAAAAACGGTACCGAAGAGTTTTTAGAGCATTAACATGTCAAAGAATTTCATGAACAAATTGACGGATTCCAGTTAGAAGTGCATAAGCTGCTGAACATGAATTAACAAAAATTGATTTCTAAATATCAAATTCTTATGTCTAAACAAAATATCAGTAACAGCTCCATAAATTAGACAGGCAGATGATTGCAGAAGCAGGTAATTTAGAGATGAGAAACTTGTAAATCTGTCAGTTTTATGAGGTAATGGTGTGATAAAAATTTGTTGAAGGCTTTGAAGCTAAGTTATGCATGCTACTGATTGGAATAGTCATCTACACCATATTAAACATTTACTACATTACTCATAGCGTTTACTCTAGTGTTGAAGAAATTAAGAATTTGCTTACGTTCTACATTTTGGCAATAGATAATAGGAGAAAAAGATTATCAGAGGATATTCTGCAGAATAAAAAATCCCGACATGCAAAGCAGTATTCCCTCTTACATTACAACAGAAGGCTTTCACTCATAGAAAAGACTTTGTAATCAAAGTTGTGGATGGATTGTAAATATGTAGGAAGTCAAATTGATAATGCACCATGAGCAGGGCCGGCCCTGAGATTTGAAAACTTGGGTGGGGCCCTAGGCAAACTTTTAAAATGGGGCACCAAAAAAATCCATCTTGTTTAAATATGACAAATTGTCATTTTCCATTGATCAACTAGAAGAGTTATAAAAGACATCATCGGCTTCATTTCACAACTCATCTAAAACATGGTAATTTAGAAATCCATCTTGCAACACTTGTATCAAAAAAATTACAAGCACATACATAATTATGTGAATCCGATGTGCTTAACTTTTTAATTACAAGCAATTTGATGTGCCTAACTTTTTAATTTCATCTCCAGTTAATAAGAATATTTGAATATAATTATAAAAAAACAAATATCCAAGGACAAAAAAGAAAAAACAATTAAACAAAACTAAAATTCAAGAAGGGGCTAAGTAACTTATAATGGAGATCAATATTATTGCATAACCTTTAAATTTTGAATCTTCTGATTTTGAAATGGTTAAAAGAATGAGACAGAGGGAGAAAGATGTAGATTTGAAACTCCAAAAAAATGGCACGAGACTATATGAGAGAGAGAGCCATTGAGAAACTCTAAAAAAAAAGGGATTTTTATTTTTAAGTCCCTGTAAACATGCTAATTTAGGGATCCATTCCTCCATTCTTCATATCTTTTCAAGTCCCCATATTTAACCGCCTATTTGGTTTTTAGTCCCTCCGTCAAACGTCCGTCCATACACCGTTAATTTGTGAAATGTGATTTATTTTTAAGTCCCTGTAAACTATGTTATTTAGAATTACTCCCTCCCTTCTTCATATTTTATAGGGACTGATCACTAAATAACATAGTTTACAGGGACTTAACATTAAATAACATAGTTTACAGGGACTTAATACTAACATAGTTTACAGGGACTTAAAAATAAAATCACATTTCACAAATTAACGATGTATGGACGGACGTTTAACGGAGAGACTAAAAACCAAATAGGCGATTGAATATGAGGAATTAAAAAAGAAATATGAAAAAGCGAGAGACCGATCCCTAAATAGGCATGTTTACAGGGACTTAAAACTAAAAATCCAAAAAAAAAACCGTTAGAGAAGGGGGTGACTATTCACCTTCTGAAATAGATCTAAAATTTAATTTATGTAAAAAGAATTATAATCATTAGATGGATGGAATTTTATTTGGATGGTTGGAATTGCTTACATTTTTTTTTTCCATTTAGGACCCTTGTATGGGTTAAAAATAACTAGATTTCATAATGGGCCAGACTTACATTTGGGGGACTTTCCCTAAATGGTCAGGGCCCTATGCAACTGCCTGCTGAGCTCACACTAGGGTCAGGCCTAACCATGAGTAATGAAATAAAATGAGCACAATCATCTATGGAAGCGGTATAATCAGCAGTACGGAACTCTCAATAAAAACAGGAAACTAACTCTACCCAACACAAAACTTAACCAAAACTTCCATCTCTAGAGAGCCACAAAGCCTAATAAACAGCATATGGGATCAGGAGGGAGACTTTGCTTCTCTTCAAGTTATCATCTCTAATTCTTTGCATTCTAAAATACTTCACTATATGTTCGATTCAGGCCCGAACCTGGGCAACCGCCTAAGGCCCACCTAGGGAAGGGTTCCCAAATGCCCATAGCAACAATATACGTATACTTCTATTATAGGCTTTAGTCTAGCCCATTGTAAAATCTGGTTATTTTTAACCCATATAAGGGCCCCAAATGAAAAAAAATGTAAGCAATTCCAACCATCCAAATAAAATGTTATCCATCTAAAAGTTATAATTCTTTCTAATTAACTTTTTAGACCTATTTTAGAAGGTAAATAGTCCACCCTCTTCTCTTACTTTTTTTTTCCTTTATAGGGTTTCTCAATGGCTCTCTTTCTCTCATTATCTCATGCCATCTTTTTAGAGTTTAAAATCTACATTTTTGTCTCTCTCAATCTCTCACTCTTTCAACCATTCCAAAATCAAAAGAATCAAGATTTAAAGGTTTTGCAACAATATCGATCAATCTCCATTTCAAGGTACTTAATTCCTTCCTGAATCTTAGTTTTGCTTAATTTTTTCTTTTTTGTTCTTGGATTTTAAAAAAATTATATTCACTGGGGATGAAATTAAAAGCTGGGCATGAAAATCTCATTTTTTGAGATGAAAATTTGATTTTTAAACAAGATGGGTTTTTTTTGGGGGGATAGGGCCCCATTTTAAAAGTTCACCTAAAGCCCCACCCAAATTTTCAAATCTTAGGACCGGCCTTCGTTCAATTCATACAAAAAACACAGACATCCTGTCCTACTGCCATCCGCTGACTGCTCTATATTGTCTTCAACAGATGCACCTTAGGTTGGAGCATTTCAAACAATTAGAAGAGATCCCTTATTGGAAATCTGCCCACCTGTCCACCATAAACATCATTGTACTTCCTTGAAAATGGCAAGGAAAACTTTACTCCTCCTTCCCTCCCTCTCTCTCTCTCTCTCTCAAACTAAGAAGAAAAAAAAAAGTAAAAAGAAGTGAATATACACATGATGGGAAAACAATAATTTCAAATGGTGGGGATGAGGCGATGAGCTTAATCTTTCTATATCTTCATGGCACTAAAAAGCACATAAGGCTGATACGTTGGTACTGAGAACTTTTTGGAACATTATAAATTTCAGTATATTATAACACAGACAACAGGAAATAACAGAAGACTCTCCAACAATGCAGCACTATCCATATGATTAAAAATGCTCATTATGTTCAATCAGCATAAAATTTATCTAACAAAATCATTTATGTATTGGATGTGATCATGTTTGTTTACTCACCGTATATCTTCTCCCTTTACAGATGTACCACGTCTGCGCCCTCCAAATGCACTTTGATCCATGCCAGAGAAACCACCCATACTTGTCCCAAAGAAAGTCTCAAATAGATCAAATGGATTGGACTGCAATTAATAAAAGCAAGGGAAATGAATATGCTGAGTTAGTTAGATCAGTGGATATTTTCATGCCATGAAAAAACAAAGTTTAAAATACACACACACCCCTTTCTTTTCAGGTTTCAGCATATATACACACCCCAAAGAATCTAGTGTATCTAGAAAACCTCCATGCCACATCTTGTATGGAAAAAAAATAAAAAATTACAGAACATTGCATATGGTATAAGACCCCCCATCGTCTGCTGTGTTTCTCTACTTTTAATTGGGTTTGGTTTTAAACCCATCTATGGGTTGATTACAATGGCCCCAATCAACATTTTTTGCTCGGAGGTGGGAGTGGTCTCATCTAATTTACCTGCCCCCTCACTCGGCGAGCATCTGCTCCCCACCCCACCCCCACGGGCGGGCCCAGGACAGGCTGGCCCATAAGTCTGGCCCAGGCCCCAGAACGAGGCCCAGACCAGGTTAGAGCCATATGGGCCCAGGCCAGGCAAGTCGGGTTTGCGAGCTAAATGCCTAAATGTTGATGCTTAGTAGAGAGGAATTAGCCACTGCAGGATCCAATTTGTCATTGCAGAGGTATCTGTTAGGAGCAGTCACGAAGATAGCCATTAGGTGATGTGATAGAGGTGAGCTCACAACCTTATATTTTGCTTTTCATAAAGAATGTTTTTTTAGAATATTTTGGTAATAACCGAGATATATAAAAACTTTAAAAAAAAACAGCAACTAACCCAAGGAGAAACTGAAATAGAAGCCTGAAGCATAAAGGGATATTTACATTATGTTTTGGCCAGGGGATCTTCAGATATGAGCAATTCTTAGGAGGATGTATGATAAATTTATTCACTAAACTGATAGAAAGAGATTCTCTATAGGCCTGTGCTGCTATTATCCACATAGATATACACTCCCTTTCACTAGCAAAGGTGCCAAGGCAGATTATGAGAGGCTGTCAGTAAAATTTGAGTATCATAACCTACATTTGATTCATTTCAATTATTAATGACCATCTATAATAGACGAGGCAAGTGGATCAGAAACAGAATCACCAATAATCATGTATGTGATTTTAATAAATTTCATTTGGTTAGGTTCCACCTTTCCTCGAAAAACAAAAATATTGCTGATAACCATGGAGGACATAAACTGTTACCGTATAAGCTCCAGTTGCACCCCCAAATGAGCTCTTTACGCCAGCTTCACCATACTGATCATACAAAGCCCTCTTTTTATCATCTGACAACACCTGACAATAAGCAATTCAGTAATTAAACTTATCGAAGAATTTTTTTCATACACTTTTTCTGCAAAATTCTCACATCCGCGATTATACAAGAATCAATCAGATGGGAAAAAATGCAGGATAAACAGATACAATAAAAGAGAAGGAAAGATGTCCTGACAAATAGAAGAACATTTTCTGGAGGCACCATTTTTAGAGATTATTCTAGAAAAAGAGTAAGACCTATATGCTAACGGAAAAACTTGTAAATTGCAAGTAAGTTGCCTTATCCTGGTCCTTGGGGTCTGCTTTCATGGGGCTTATCCGACCATAAGAGACAAGGTTCAACATGTTTTCTTGGGGCTAAGGGCGCCTTTCTCCTCCATTCAAAGCATGTGGTCCCTCTCCCATAGATTGACAGGGAGTGGGACAAGAACGCAATACGAAATACATTCAGTTGATTCCATTAGAGCATTTGGCTCACCAGAAATGTAAATTTTGGGGTTCATCAAATCCATGTTGAGAATATGGGGTGGGTATTATAATTCCTTAAAAACATAGGAATAGTACCTTGTGGGAGCTTCTAATTTATTGTTAAATTGGAATGGGACTTTTGTAATGGGGCAGTCTATGTACTTTTGTAGCTAAGAAGACACCTCATCTTCTTGAATGTTCTCCTTTTCTTTTGTCTTGGATGGTTTACCACATTAATACAATACAGTGGACATCACACAATTTTCCCTTCTCCCCACCCACAAAAAAAAAAATCAACAACAACAACATCATTTCAACACTTAGGGAGAGAGTAGCAATTTGGCATAAATAAGTTTGGCATGTCAAGTCTTAAGTGCAAGAAATAAAGGGCTAGTGGTTGGTTATCGGGCTACAAGGTGGGAAGCGGTGGACCTTCAGTGTCTAATCTGCAATATACAGATGACACTCTTCTCTTGCGTGATGGAAGCTCCTATATGGTATGGGGTTTCAATTTAGTGTTGGATGTTTGGAGTTGGCCTCTGGGCTAAACATTTACTTTCTTAAAGTCTGTGGCCAGTCTCAGCATATCTCAACAAAATTTGAGTGTGTGCTAGAATTTTGAGCTGTCACATTGATGCCTTCCAAATCAAATACTTAGGCATTCCCCTTCAGTATGGGAGCTTGAAGTTGTAAGACCGGAAGTCTGGAACCCCATGATTGAAAGGTTCAAAAGAAAATTAGCAGATTGGAAGGGCAGGGCCCTTAGCCTGGGAGAGAAGCATTTCAATAAAAGTCTTCCTCATTAATGCCCCCTTAATCTTTCTATCATGGATAGAGCTGAGACCATCAGGAGGCGGCTTTGCGGAGTGGATAGTTTGATGGCAAGCGAGGTGCTTGCCTAGTGAAATGGGGTTTCTTCACGAATAAAAAGGTCATGGGTGGATTGGAAGTTTTAAATTTGAAACTCCTAGATGAGGGTGGCATTGAGGTTTTACCAGAAAAGAAAATTAGGAAATAAGGTCTCTCTTTTGGAAGTGGATAAAAATGAAATTATCATAAAAATAACAGATTCTGCACCTCCCAGAATTTTAAAAATCTCATCACGCTTAAGGGATTAAGTTGATCTCACAGCATAATGTTCCCAAACATTTAGACATTCCCGAACAACATCCACGGAATTTTGAACATGTGGATGCTTCCCCTGGAGTATTTTTCTATTATTACCAATGTGTCCAACAAATTGTACCCAGGATAAGTTCTGATTTCCCTATCTGCACAGTCTAACTCAACTAATTTTTTTACTTTTTATTTTAAATTTTTTTTGTTTTTTTTAATTAGGGTGGCATCTCTACCACTTCTATTCAAAGGAACAGAGAGGGTAGAGATCCAAGGTGGCCAAAAGCCAAACTGACACCCAAAAGGAAACCGTAAAGAGGGAAAAAAACAAAAAAAAAGAAAAAAAGTGGAAAGCAAAATGAAAGATAAACAATAAAATGAAGAAGATAAGGTATCTTCCAACACCCACAAGAGAAAAAACCCAAAGTGATACCTAACTCAACTGACTTGCCTATTGGTAGATAAAAATCTCTCAATTCATGAGTAGAAAACAACACAATTGGTACATTTGAAGCAACAACTACAGCTATATCAAGAAATTACAAGATCTTAGTTAAAAGAAATTCTAAGGCCACATGAAACTGAAAAAATATTATATAGAAAAAGAGTGTAATAAACGTAAATTTTGAAAAACAAAACTGAGAACACACACACACCTCATAGGCGGTGCTAATTTCTTTAAATTTTTCAGTTGCTCCAGGTTGCTTGTTGACATCTGGATGATACTACATTGAACAAAATATCATGTGAGAACCTCCTAATAAAAGGATATAATATTTAATAAAAAGGAAAAAAGAGAAAGATAGAGAGAGTGGCTCAGAAGCATATAATCAACAAAGAAGCGTCTCCCTGCAGCAAGATGAGTCAACTAACTCATAGAAGAAGAAAAGAAAGTAATTAAAAATTAGCTTATACCAATTAGTCAACAATATAACCTGAAAAAAAAAAGCACAACCCTGACAAATAAACACAAGCCTCTTATCAATATAGTGTTGGTTGTGGGCCACATCCCAGAAAAATCGTGAAGCAGCATGGCAGGATTGAACAAATTTTAAAATCCTGATCAACCTGATCCTGGTATCAACTCACTTTAGAGATTCCATCAAAATTCCTAGCTAGTGCCAGTTGACATGCGGTTGGTGGGATTACTGTGATCTGATGTAAGAAAATGCTTGATTTTTTACCAAGGTCAGTTGACAAGTGACTACAATATAAGATGGAGCAAAATATATTGATAAATAGCAGTCTTACATGAACCAGAAATAGGAAGAGATAAATAAGAAGATAATATTTAAAAATAAAGCAATGAATCTTACTAATTCAATTCTATCCATCTAGCATAGTGATATAGATCCACTGGTACCATTTAGCACCTATTTTGTGTCATCTCCTATCTAATATAGTAGATGTCAGACATGGGTTAGAATCCTAGAAAAAATTGAGTGAAGGCCTACAAACAGGAAGGGCAACATACAAAAATTCACCCTTGGCACTCTACATGGAGCAGAAAGTTTTATACTATATGGAGTACAAGAAAAAATCAAGAAAATAATGACACCTTTGAAAAAGTGTTAAAAAAACAAAAGATTGCTTATTTAAGTGACTAATGCTCATCCTTCTCCAAGAAGACAAGAAAACAAACCCACCCATGGAAAATTCCATAGTTGCTCTAATTTAACTATTTAGCTCTTATACTCGACATCATTTGATAGAATTTGTCTTCTCTTTTATAACCGCATTATATAAAAATCAATGCTCCCATTGACTTGACACTTGGTTAACATTGGCTATCACCCAAGGTATGCAGGAGGTCTTGAGGCTCTATGATTGTGAATGGCTCTCTAATGTCGTTGAGGATGTATTCCACTCCAATATCTTCCCCCTCTTGGAATTCTCCATCACAATAAAAGAAAACTCCTTTAGTGGGTTTTCCTCAAGAGAATCTCGTTGGGTCGTCTGAAGATCTTGTTTGTCCTCCAGGTATATGTCATGCCAGACCCATAAATTTCCATCATACTTGGATGGCTCACAAAATTGTTATGACTAACCACTCCAACCAGGTCACCCAAAAAGTGTAGTCGTCATCCAGATGCATTTCGTACACCAAATAGCTCCCTTCAATATCATCCTCCTCCTCCGAATATGCGTCAAGATCAACACCACCAAAAACCCTCACCAAAAGTTAGTCAGGTGTGATCATCTTCATGCAATCAAGAGCCTTTGTTCAATCAGCACTATTGAGAGTTGAGAGGTCAGTCACCATCAAGCAATTGGACTTACTCTAACTCCGGTACATCCAAAGGATAGGCTTTGTTTGATTGAGCCCTCTATCACCATACCTCATGGTGGTACGACCTGCCAAAGTTCATCAATATCCGGCCTAGGCCCCAAACAAATTGGATTCATCGAAGTCAGTGTGATGAAGCATCCCATCTATGATGTCTCCAATGGTCTTCATTGAAGGATGGTTTGGTTGATGCCCCATCACAAGGATACTTCGACTTAAAGTCATCCACCCTCGCGCCAAGACAGCCAACCCATTGCTCCAACCTGTAAAACGGCCCCCCATACACCTCATTATCTATGCACCAATCCCTCTATCATTCAGTGGCAACCCGTGTCTCTCTCCATCTCTATCAATTAAAGGGGGAAGCATCATCAAATAATGGATTCGGCCTTCTCTCTTCAACAAGAATCTAACTCTAGCTCTGATATCAAATGATGTGAACTGGATAGAAGGGATTCGAACACGTGCATGATGTTGTGAAAAAGGAGTGGAGAGAGAAGAAGAAAAGCAAGGTTAGCCTTGTTATGGAGACATTTGAACAAGGAGCTCCACAGAAGAAATTTTATATAAAATCCTTAGTAAAATAACCGTTGCTAAACATTCATTCCAAAAGGACCAAGAAAACCCTACCCACAGAGAATATCTCCAGGTAAAATCATATATGGCACATTTACTACTCTTATGAACTACCACAAGAATTTCTTGAAAGGCACCTACTCATTCAATACTGAACAACATTACCTGACACTAATTTGGTTCGATATGGTTTAAACCACTCCCCATCCAGAAGAAAAAAAAAACTATGCAATGATGCCAATGATGATTCGAGACTTTTGAGTGATACAGCACAACAAGAACAACTACTCTCCAACAACCAAAATCTTCCCTAGACATCAGTATCTATCCCTTGAAACTCCCATGTCACAATGTGCGAATACCAATCTAGGGAGCTCAAAAGATGCATTCACCCTCACTAATTTCATGTTCTTTCAAAAACCAAAACACACAAAAAAAAATCCCCACCAATCAAAAATCGGAACCAAAGAAATCGTGTATACGTAAACCACCTGGCGAGCGAGCTTCCGGTAGGCGGCCTTGATGTCCTTGCCGCTTGCCGAGCGCGGCACGCCGAGGGTTGAGTAGTAGTCGGCGGAGGCATTGCACGACAGGAGGCCGCCGCGTCTCCTCCTCTTCATCTTCCTCCACGTCACCGTCGCCGTCGCCATCGGACGCCGGGAGGAACGGAGGGAAAGCGTGAGGCCGTCGGAGAGCCGGGAAGAGCGAGAAGGGGAGAGGAGGAGAAGGTCCGTGGAAGGTTTGGCGGGGGTGAAGGGGAGGGAGGAGATGAAGAGCGCCATTGTTTTTGCTTCTCTCTAGATTCTCTCTCTCTGGTTGGGGAGTGTTTAATGTGTGGTGGTGCTTTGTGTGGGTTGGGAGGGGGAGAAGAGAGAGGGGACGTGGAAGAGAACGGGCGACCGGCCCGTCAGCCCGAACCCGACCCGGGACAAGCCCGGTATTGGCCCAGGGAAGATGCATTGGGCCGGCCTTAGCCCGGTGGCCCCAGCGCCAGGGCCGTGTCCCCGTCGAACACGAATGGAATTGGTGGGGTTTCAGTATATAAGTCTTTTTTATATTCTCAATACAATCTTATATACCTTGAGGTATATATCTTCTTAGTTAAGATATACATCTCGATAAATCTTTTTACACTTGCTTAAACATAGATTTATTCAATTCCAAATATGAGTGATTATACATTTTTTATTAAAACATATATATCGTTTGACGTTTATTATTTTAAAAAAACTCAAAACATGTGCAGATTGTTCGTAGACTGCATTTGAGGTAGGGGTGCAACTCGGGCGAGTTGGGTCGGGTTGGAGCTCAACCTGAATTCAACCTGAGGTTGGAAAAATCAAAATTCAATCCAATCCGACACTTAGGTTTGAGAAGCTTAACCCGAACCCAACCCGTCAGGTTTTGTTTAAGTTTTGGTTGGGATCGGATTTGACTTGAAAAATGTATTATTTTAAATAATTAAAACTTTACAAAAGTCCATTCTCCATAAAACAAAAATTAAAAAATGGAAAATAGCGAACATTTTTATTTGAGAATAAAATTTTGGAAACTAAAAAAGTAAAAAATTCTAGATAAAAATAAATTGTACAAATCAAATTTCATCATATAGATTAAAAAATTATAATTTTACTTATAATATTTTTTTAGATATAGAAACTTCAAGTTCAAGTTGGTTCAGGTTACTTGAACCCTCAACCCAAACCCAACTCAAATTAAGTTTGGGTTGCTCGGATTCAAACTCCGGTTAAACCCAAACGCTAAAACCTAAACCCGTCCAAATTTCGGGTTGGGTCAGGTTCAACCCATCCAAATTGCATCCCTAATTTAGGTTTGGGTAACATTTGGGTATATGATTAAAGATGCTCTAAGCAGGTTTTGTAACGCCCCCGTAACTCATTATCCTCTATTAAGGCATGCGATACGGTGCGTTACTGCGAAACCATCTACAATATATCGAGTAATATAATAACTCATAAACTCTCAACTTTTTTAAACATAAACAAATCATGTGATCTCAATAATTCATTCGTAAGTTTAAATGAATACATACGAGTTCTTTATTTAAATACTAATAACTCCTCTAGTTTTACTAATAACTCCTCTGGTTTTATCGATAAGGCTAAGAATTTTCACTACATGCCAAAAAGAAAGCTTATTCAACACCTACAATGCAATGAGGATAAAACGCGAATTAAATCGTCAACGCCTCACCACGAGCGACGATCACCCACAACTACTCTGAAAGGTTGAAGAAAAGAGGGGTGAGCTACCACGCGCTCAATGAATGGACCTATAGCGTCCTAATAATAATAACAATAAAATATTATGAAAATTCCACAGAAAATCCGATAAGGCGGAATATAATATATACATAGAATTTTCTCAAATATAACGATAAAACATAATGCATCTCATTAGAGGAATAGCCACAAATCTCATATCAACTACATGATGCGTATGATGCAATGGACATGCATGCCGTATAGCACGCAGCTGAAAGATGCTCCATCTAGAGTCTGGTTACGCAGACCAGTCGTCACGCAAACAAGGTCCCACTGGACTGGGTCACGCATACCGGTCGTCACGCAAACGATGTCACGCAGATAGGCGTCACGCAAACGGGGGTGATATGCATGCATGATCAATTCATCAACCCATAGTTTGTATGCAAGAATAACATAATCTCCAAAATATAGTTCATACATAAAATAATGTCTCAAAACGTGATGTCATTCTCATGTATTTCATACTCAAAATAGCAATCGTATTCAAAACATAGGCATGATGCGAATATGATATAATTATAAGTAGTTTCAAAATCTACGTAGAGACTAGACCCACTCACCTTCGGTCCAACGACTCGCAACCCAAATTCAAGTCTTACAGTAAATCTAATCTGACAAGAAACAATACGAATCGATTACAACATGCGCAAACCGTACGGAATTCGACGTATCCATACCCACAGAAACAGACGGTTCTCACAAATATCGTCACTGACCAACCCGAAGGATCCCATAGGGACAGTCCGAAATGAAATCAACGGCTCCTACTGGGGCTGTCCCGTTAGAAACCAACGGCTCCTCTGGGAGCCGTCCCGAACAAGCCTGACGGCTCTTACAGGGGCCGTCCCGAGGCGGAAACACAAAACCCTAATTTATTTTTGTAAAAATCTTTAAATCTTGTATTATCGAAAACAAAACATGAGTCGTTTTGAAACGTTTGTTAAATGGAAAGAATCGATATCAAATCAAATCGTACATACAAAAATCCAATTAAAAACCAAATAAAAATCTATTGAAATCTCTTCGAAAACCCTAGATCTATCATGGGTGTAAATACAAACATGGATCATCGTTTAAATCTTTAAAAAATCAAGAAAACATATCATTGATTGGATCTAAGCATGTAAAGTTTAAAACAAGGCTTAAAGGATAAAAAACGCAATTTTTTTAAAACAGTTAGACCTAAACATGATATATATATACTTAAACATATTCCTTATACACGAAAGGATTATGAAAATATCTAGAATATCATAGTACCCTGGTTATATTCTCAGATCTGAAAACTCAATAAAATCAGCTTAAATCATGCAAATCTAATAGGAAAACTTGAAATAAAAATCAAAGTTTCAAGTATATACATGTAAGACCTAATACCATAACCAGAGATCTGCAAAACATCATAAAAATCATTGTCATACTACTGGTATGACACAAAGACCGAAATCATACAAGATCATCGAAGAAAAACCCTTCATCTTTGTTTGAAACTCTTGAAAACAAAGCTTATAAAACAAGAAAACTCTTAAAGCAAGTTTATAAATAATAAAAACTCTTCATAAACAATAAGAAATACTTACAAAAACCCTTAGACTGATCCCTTCCCGAGCACCTTAATAATGTGGTCGAAATCAAGAAGGAGAAGCCCTTTTAGGGTTTGAAAATTCTAGGGTTTCAAGACAAGAGAGAGAAAAAGATGTTTATAAGCCTCTCATACACGTGGGGACACAATTACGACACCAATTATTCACATTAATCCCGATTAATGCTTTTGTTTCTTTCCAAAAACAGACCAAATTCAAATTCAAAGATTTTTCAGATCGACGGCTCTTACTGAGCCTGTCGCTTGTATGCCTGACGGCTCCACTAAGCGTCGTCGCCCAAGTGTCCAACAGTTCCATTGGGATCCGTTGCCCATGTGCCAATAGGATCCGTCAGGCACTACCTAACTCCTTGCTATGATTTAGACCATAACTTGACCTACACACATCCGATTTACGATCCGTAAGAAGCGTTGGAAAGCCAATGAAACAAGGAATCTAACTATGCCAAATTATTAGAAATTTGGAACACTAAACACACCACGAAAGTAGTTAAATTGCGTCCTAAAAGTCACAGTCGTTACAGGTTTGGCACCATCTTGGGAGGAAGCATGAAAACATTTGCTTGAGTCTGGAATCAGCCAAGCATGACTTCGGTTAGTCCATCAATATCAAACTGTACAACTTATAAATTAAACTACACAACCCATTAATCGAACTATGCAACCAATTGTTGAGTATATCAGTCACTCTTCTATTGAAAGCTGATGGTACTAACCAAATTCAGTCTTCATTTGATCCAATAGAAGAGTGACACTTGTACCTAACAATTGACAGTGCAGTTCTATTCATAAATTTAGTAATTCGATTCATATGATGTGCAATTCGATGTTGATGGACTAACAGAAGTCAATTCTAACTAGGCATATCAATAGGTCGCGAGTCGACCCAGATCCGACCCGAACTCAACCCGATAAAAAACATAAATACAGGACCCGAAGGACCCGACAATCAAAATGGGTCAGGTCTGGGTCCACCCCGACCCAATCCTATGGACCTGTTGGACTCGATTGACCCAACCCAAATATTATGTGATTTTTTTAATTTGTGATACAACCTAACGCTCATGATTCAACCAAACATTTATATTAAAATATTGAATAATCATTTAAAATTTTAAACATTTGAAATATTTTTACAACATTTTGATCTCACGTAAAAGCATAATAATATAACAGTATTCCAAATTTTCCCTAATAAAACATTAAAAATCAAAATAGTGAAGAACTATTTATAATATACTAGACTCTATTAAAAAGAAAAAAAATAAAACCATTGTAGCCAGATGGCCTGTTTGGATAGATACATAAGCTATTATGGGGTTTATACATATTCCATAAATTGTTGACTTTATCAATGGAATAAGAGATTTTGTGTTTGGTTGTGTTTTTAGTTATTTTCATTGGGAAACGTAATAATAAAGGTTTAAGTGTTTGGTTGATGAAGAATAAGATGAGAATAAGGTGTTAAAAGTTGATTTGACATGTGGGCCCCATTGATGTATAAAGAGGTGATGACAGTTGATTTGATGTGATGATATGTGATTTGATAGGTGTGTCCCCTTATACTGGTGGAGGAATAACACAATTCCATGGGTGGACTTGGAATATAAATATCAGTTTATTCTCTCCTAATTCCTCATAGCTTTCCCTCTACCCAACACACCCTTTTTGTCTTATTCTCCTCAATTCCTCCCCTATTCCACCCCTATTCCTCGAGCCAAACAGCTCTTTAAGAAGTTCATCAACCTCTCTTTGTTTGGCCTAGGTTTGTTAATGGGTCGAACCGACCCGATCCGACCCGTTAACAGGTCTAATTCTAACTGGATCTGGACCCCAATTTTTTCTCTTTATAATAATACATGTGAAAGGTGGTGAAGAAACTCTGGAGAACAAAGTTTATGTGGAAAATGAAACTGTGCGGGGAATGGTAATCCAATTCAAATGTTATGTTCATTAAAGGGAGGTTGGACATTGTGGAATTTGCCCCGGACATATCACGGCGGTTGCTAGTAGAGGGGGGCGGGTAGATACCTCTTCTATCCTTATCCCATTCATTGTGGTCATTATTCATCTCATGATTATTTATATGATTTACTTTTCGTTTGTATGTTTTGATAATTCTCTTTCAGGTTTAGATGAAGAGTCTTGCTACACAGGCCCCAGTTCATAGGCCCCACTCATAAGCCTCAATAGGTGACATCATATCATTGGATGCTTGATTGACTTTAACAAAAGGGCAAAACAGCAAAATACCAAAGTACCCCCATTTAAAGTCACACTTTTGAAACCCCAAATCCTTGGTTTTTTGGGGTTCATTTCACCTTCCGTCCCTCTCGGCTAACATTTAATATGAAAAACAATTTGATTCCAAAAAATCAACACAACATTTGAATCATTTCAACATTCTATTTCATTTTTCGTCTGAAAGTTTGAAGAACACCGAGCATTTTTTGGGGAATCGATTTCAACCGATTTCTTCAAGCTTCTTTGTCGGATTGAATGCCCGATTCCAAAAAATGGGTAAGCGATTATTTTTTTTCAATTTTTTGAATCAGAGTTGTTGTTTTTTCGATTTTCGTAATGCAATCCTATGTAACAATTTTTTTCTTCTTATTTTGATTTTGTTTCTATATACGATATAAATGATATGTTTGTGAATGTATATAGTATATACAAATGTAACTGGTTCTATGAATTTAATATATGATTTGTGAGTATTTCGTAATGTATAAATGTATATGACAATTTGACAACCTATTCAATGTTTGTGGATTTTGAAGATTCATATTTAAACATTTGTCTAATTTTTTATATATATATACAAATGTAAGAGAGTAAAATAAGAATGAAATGTAATTGTTTGTATCTGATCTTTGTAATGTAATTGAGTATTTGTAATGTAACTTATAATAGTATTTTAAGTTTTGATAAATCAACTACTATTTGCATCGACATTCCAAATGTAACTGAATCGATAGTCATTGAACTACTAAACTTTACATCAACTACTTAATATTGTAACTAAGTATTTGAGAATGTAATTTATAATAATTTCTTAAGTTTTGATAAATGTAACTGTCTATTTGTATCTGACATTCAAAATGTAAATGTATATGAGTATTTGAAAATGGAACTTGCTACTAACAAAATGTAGTTGACAATTGTAACATGCATAATAACAATGAAACTGAATAAATGGCTGAATGAAATTCACTATTGTTAAATGTAACTGATTTTTCGTATCAGACTTTTATATGTTTTTATATGTAACTATGCATAATACAAGTAATCCAATATTTAAAAATGTAATTGACATTTTCATAATTGAATTTATTGCTCATAAATGTAACTGACAAAGGCAAAAGTATGTTTCTTTGTATATGACATAGAATTGAATGTTAAGCATTATAACTGGTTTCATTATGTATATTTTGTTTTGTGTAAGACTAAAGAAAATAATGATATCGGTTTATATATTTCCTATATATAGATTTCAAATAATGTAACTAAATCTGGAACAATGTACAAATGTAAATGAGTTTTTGAATTGTATATACATCTGTATTTCATATAATGTAATTGGATGTGACATTATGTATTTTCATTTCAATGTAACTGAATTTGAAGGGGAAACAATCATTTGGTTTCACTGCATTTCAAGTATCATTGAATTTTAAATGTAACTGAATTTTCATATTATATATGTCTGCATTTCATAGAATGTAACTGAATCTACCGCCAATGCAACTAAACAATATATAATAAAGTTATCACATTAGAAATTAATCAATCAATGAGTAAAATAGATATAATAACATCACTATAGCATTGAAATTATTATTTGATTGCTGCAAATAAATGTAACTAGATTACTATTTAAGCAAATGTAATTGAATTGGAGGTCAGTTTCACTATATTTCAAGTATCATTGAATTTTTTCATATTATATGTGTCTGCATTTCATATAATGTAACTGAATCTACCACCAATGCAACTAAACAATATATAATAAAGTTATTACATTAGGAATTAAGCAATCAATGAGCAAAAATAGATATAATAACATCACTATAGCATTGAAATTATTATTTGATTGCTGTAAATAAATATAACTAGATTACTATTTAAGAAAATGTAACTGAATTGGAGGTCAGAAGAGGTGGAATCCGGAGGAGGGCTCGAAAAGTAATCAAACCACCTCTCATATGATAGAGGGCAGCGAGAGGAATCCAATGGTGGTGACGCTGGTCACCGGAGATTAATAGACTAGCCGGAATGAATTTTTGAAATGTTGGATTGCTTATGGGAGCATAAAAGGAATTCTACATATGTCATGTCATGAGGTCTGTATGGGGCCTATGAAATTGGGGTTTGTCAATCATTTTCCTTAGATGAAACAATAAAAATATTCAATCTACGTCAAGATTCTATAAACTCTTTCAATTCATAAAGAAAATAAATAACAAGAGAAAATATAATTTTATTGATTAAAAATGTTGTCTCATACAAAAGGTGGTGATACTTCTACAAACATAAATTATTATACTTATAATATCAATTATGACTCTACTAAAAATAGTAAAACTATAATCACAAAAATAATTATTGAAATCTAATTAAAAATATAAGATATTAAAAATTTTAAATTCATAATTACCAATAAAATATTATTATTATGATTTTAAATAATGAGGTTTGTCTATGATAAATTCTCATAAAATCTTATTTTGAGGACTAATTCAAAATTAAATATTCTATATTAATTTTCTTTCCAAATCTTTCCGACATCAATTATCAATAGAACAACTTCTTTATATCATCATTTCTCACATTTACTAATAAAATAAAAATATAAAAAACCCACTAATAAGAGACCGTAAAAAAAGAGATAAAGCCGTTGTCTTCGCCACCACTACTTTTTCATATCTTTAAATAATTAATTAATGTTAATATTAATATATTTCGTCATATGATATTGATTAAAAAAAAAATGGGCAATTAACAAAAATAGCATCGTTGAAATGAATATTTACAAAAATAGCACTGGTCGGTGAATATTTGCAAAAAGTAGCACTGACACTGTTTTACAAAGGAGACGCCATATATATATGGCGCCTCCTTCATATTTGTATCCCCGTGATAAATGACATTTTTACACTGGAGGCGCCATATATATATGGAGCCTCTAGTGTTTTTCAATTTCAAAGGGAGACTCCATATATATACGGAGCCTCCAGTGTTTTTCAATTTCAAAGGGAGGCTCCATATATATACGAAGCCTCCAGTGTTTTTCAATTTCAAAAGGAGACGCCACATATATATGGAGCCTCCAATATTAAAATCCACAACAACCATGTATAAATAAGAACCTTTTGTTTTTGCATTAGATAAACCTGCACATGTAGAATGAATAAATCACCCCTTTCACCAAACACGAAAGAGTATATAATGAATTTGATTTTATTTGTAAATTCTTTAATTCTTTTGATTTATTATATGTTTTGTAGATGCTTTATTATATAGTTTTTTTAATTTCTCTCTATTACTCTCGACTAAACTTTGATTATGAATTTCTCTACTTAGTATTTTTTTAATATAGTATTTGATTATTAGCTTTTGTATTAATAAATTTGTATTGTTTTACTTAATCTTTTAATGAATTTATTTTATTTCAAGTGCATCATTTGACTACCCAAAAAACAATTGATATCGTTATCAAGAGAAATTTTTATACTGGAGGCTCTATATATATATGGCGTCTCCCTTTGAAATTGAAAAAACTGAAGGCTCCGTATATATATGGAGCCTCCCTTTGAAATTGAAAAACACTGGAGGCTCCGTATATATATGGAGCCTCCATTTGAAATTGAAAAACATTGGAGGCTCCGTATATATATGGAGCCTCCATTTGAAATTGAAAAACACTGGAGGCTCTATATATATATAGCGCCTCCAGTGTAAAAATGTCATTTATTATAGAGATATAAATATGAAGGAGACGCCATATATATATGGCGCCTCCTTTGTAAAATAGTGTCAGTGCTATTTTTTACAAATATTTACCGACCAGTGCTATTTTTGTAAATATTCGTTTCAACGGTGCTATTTTTGTGAATTGCCCAAAAAAAAAACAGACGTCAGAGAAAGACGAGTGGGTGTTGCGACGCACCGTCTTCGGTCTTACGGAAAATATTCAGAATATCAAATAAAATCTCTTCCCGTCCGATTCGCTTCGATTTTCTTTCGCGTGAATGACATCGTTCGGAAAATCAGGTTCGCTTTGTTTCTCTTCTCTCTCTCTCTATATGTGTGTGTATATTGATTTTGAGTTTCTTTTTGTGGATTTTATTTTTAAGAGAGAGAGAGAGATCGGGTTTGATCTTTTGATCTGGAGAGGATATAAATTGTTCCTTTTTTTTTTTTGTTGAGATCCTGATCATCTATTGTAGCTTTCGATCTTGAGTGGGCGGTTTGTTTGGTTATTGTGATCTGGGGATTTTTTACGAAGTAGTGGATCAATTGTCTTTGGATTGAGATATAGGGTTTCTGATGATTCGATTTCTTTTTCTTTTTATATTTTCTGGTAAGTGGTGCATATTCTATTGTTCTTTTGGTTGGATGAACTACAATTTTAAATGTGAAGTACCTGTTATCATTATTAAATGTTATTTTTTTCAATAATCTAAAAGGCTGTTAATAATGTTCGCTTTTGAGCAGATCTTTCTGGATTACGTTCATTGTTTTTCCGTAGTCATTATAAAATCTTGTTCTTTAAATTAATTAAACTACTATAAAAGGCTGTTAATTATGTTAGATTTTGTGCGACGTTTTTGGATTTCCTTAATTGTTTTTAACATAGTCATTATAAAATCTCGATTTTTTGTTAGTTTTTTAGCAGGTTAATTTTTTGTGTTTCATTTAATATTGCAATCAGAGGAATGGATGCGTATGATCGGATCTTTTTTCCATTACGAAGCCATTTTTTTTATTTGTAAATTGTGAAGTCAACTGCTTTTCTGCAGTAATTGTGTTTGGAGGGATGAAGGCTTTTCTTTTTCTCTTTTTCTAGTTGTTTATCAATTTATTATTGATTGTTATTGAAATAATGCAAGTTTCTTTTGCAGACATTGGGTTATATATTGTGTATTTTGAGGTGGATTTCCCTGTGATAACTTTTGATGGATGATGACTGTTCCGATGGATAGCACACCAGCTCCCTCCTCTAGGGATCTTGTTCAAAACCTTTACAAAAAGGTATTGCCTTATTCCTTTCTGCGGATTATTCCTTTTTATAGCGCTTTTGTCACGTAGAGTATTTCATTTTCATGATATTTTGGCTCCTCTTGGATTTCTATGGATGCGGATTTTATTTTCTCTATTGGAATACTGTTACTATTTTAAGTAACTGTACAGAACATATTTGTTTTTAAAGACTTGGATAATCTGGAACATGTCAGTACTTGCAGTAGCTGTACCATCACATTTTACATGCGGCCATTTGCCTACGAGTATTTCTGTTTGTGGCCTAATTTTTTTTGGTACATCATGATGACTATCATTTGGTTTTTGCGCCTTGGAGTTTATCTGTTATTTCATTTTTGGGTATTGTGAACATCTGCACTAATTGTGTTTTTTTTCCCGCACCCAACCTTGAGGTGTATCTGCTGTCTCCCATAGCGGTTTTGTATGGATCACTTTGTTTGTAACTTATCACATTCCTGAAGTTTATAAGCTATACCTTTTTCCATAAAATTCTGTCATTCTCTTGCCCTTTCATGTTGATTTACCTATATATTCACCATTCATTTCATTAGTGACTCTGCATTGTCCTTAGTGCTTGAGTTGTATATACTTTATTATCTCTCTCTCTCTGGGTTAAGGTGTTATCTCATTTAGGCATTGAATTTTCAATCTGATCATCTCTTAAACTGCCCTGTTTGGACTTTCCGGACGTATTTTCAAATAATTTGTTTAGGGTTTAATTTCATTTGAACTGCCTTGTTTGAAATCAGAGTGAGAATTCAATAGTCTAACCTCATTTTAACATGTATTCGATATTTCGATAGTCTAACTCATTTTGACATGTCTTTGGCATAGTTAGGAAGCTATGTGCTGGTGATGATGTGATGCATTGCAAAAAATTTTAAATCTCAATTAAACTACTGAATTCCCAGCCTGTTCATTTTTTGAATTGCCTTATTTGGACCTTCAGGACATACTGTCAATTTATTTTGGTTGATTTCTTCAGTTAATATAGAATTCCATACTGCTTAATCTTTTCTTCACTTGCATTATGCACAGTACTTACCTTGCACTTGAGTCGTCTTCCAGCAGGTTATGGTTAAAAGTTGAATGAAATATAACTCCCACATCGAACCCCATGCTGAATGAAATGCACATCACTGAATGCTATATTCTGGAAAACTGTTTTGTTCAGCTGGCGTATTTTTTTCCCCATTTATACAGCTTTGAGTTTGTAATATTATGTTCCAAATATTGTCATTTTATTTATATAATCTTCTCAACAGAACCGTGAGCTGGAGAATGGGTTGCGGAGGGCTGCCCAATCAAAAATCCCATCTGATCCTAATACATGGATTCAGATGCGTGAAAACTATGAGACCATAATACTTGAGGATCATGATTTTTCAGAATTACATGAAGTTGAATATGCCCTCTGGCAGCTGCATTATAAACGGATTGAGGAGTTCAGGGCACACATCAATAATAGTCCATCTCCTGCTGGATTGGTTATGTCTCAAGGTGGGAGAAGCCCTGCACGGCCTGAACGTGTTAGAAAAATACGCTCCATTTTCAAAGGCTTTCTTTCTGAAGCGACAGGTTTTTATCACGGTCTGATTTTGAAGATCAGAGCCAGGTACGGTCTTCCTCCGGGCTTTCTTTCTGATGGTGTGGAGGGTCAAATAGTTATGGGAAAAGATGAAAAGAAATCTGGTGAGATGAAGAAAGGCTTGATGTCCTGTCACCGTTGCATGATATACCTGGGTGATCTTGCACGTTACAAAGGACTATATGGAGAAGGGGACTCTGTCTCTTGTGAATATGCAGCTGCTTCAAGTTATTATATTCAAGCTTCATGTATGTGGCCTTCAAGTGGCAATCCCCACCATCAGGTTTTTATCTCTCTTTGCTTTGGTTTTGCCTCATCAAATCACAACAGTTATGCACTTAATTTTGTTTGTTGCTCATCTCTTACACTATTGGCATTATGTCGTCTTTCAGCTTGCAATATTGGCTTCATATTCAGGTGATGATTTGGTGGCTATTTATCGATATTTTCGAAGCTTGGCTACTGAAACCCCATTTTCAACTGCAAGAGACAACCTGATCATTGCTTTTGAGAAGGTAGGCAATCTTTTGATTTTCTGATTATTAGATGGAAAAAAGTCATCTTAGAGTCAGTTATTGATTGATGATATTCATTAGAGCAACCTCCAATATGATGGTTATGCCGTAACTTTTACCAGCCTCGGTTACCTATTAAATTGGAAATTCAATTCTGTCTTCTCATTAACAAGATTAGATGATAACGCAACAAAAGTTTATTTGTAATGTATAATCTTTCTTATATATTTATCTTTCTTTTGATAAAATAACAGGTGGTTCCCTCCCAGTTATGATGGATTGTGAGCACAAAGAATATTACTATTGCAAGAAATGTAATATTTCAATTATTAGAAATATCTAAATCAATGTTCTAAAAATTCCTTTTAGGCGCCAATTAATCCCCCGCCTAGGCCTAGGCGGGCCCAGTCTACAACGCTTAGCACCTAACTGCTTTTTCGATTAATCTCTAGTTGACTAATAAGCTATTAAGTTACATTACCTAACCGCTTTTGATTAAGTTCCAATTTCGTTAATTTTTCTATTAATTAATTTTTTTATGATATCCCTATTATGCTTATATTATTAATTTTATTTTAATGTTGGTTTGTTATTATTTTGTAGTCAATTTTTTTTTTGTGTGTGTGTGTAATATGTATATGTATTATATTTATCATTCTAAAAAGTGATTATTGTTTTCCAGAATCGTCAGATTTACTCTCAGTTGCCTGCTAATATCAAATTTTCCAAAATGAAGACAACAACAGGGCAGATGAATGGCAAAGGGAGAGGAAGAGGGCACACAAAAATTCTCGCTAAAGACAGCAAGGTAGAATCTGATTCTTTCAAAGAAGTGGAGCCCAGTATATCGGAAGTCTACAAAGCCTTCTCAACTCGTTTTGTCAGACTCAATGGCATTCTCTTCACACGGACGAGGTATTTTTCTCCCCTTTGATGCATTATAAGTTCTGCTATTTTTGTGAGAAGTGATCTATAACAACCTGTTGTTTCTGTGTAATATCTCAGTCTGGAAACATTTGGAGAGATTTTCTCCGCCATTATCAGTGATTTGTGTGAGCTTCTCTCGTCTGGCCTTGAAGAAAAATTCAATTTTGGTATAAATGCCACTGACAATGGACTTGCCATTGTTAGGCTTGTCACAGTTCTCATATTCACAGTTCATAATGTCAAGAGGGAGTCAGAGAGTCAGTCATATGCTGAAATTCTGCAGCGTACAGTTTTGCTTCAGAATGCGTTTATTGCTGCCTTTGAGTTTGTGGGGCATATTATAAAACTTTGTGCTCAGATACGTGATGTTTCATCAAGTTATCTTTTACCCGCTATTCTGGTTTTCATTGAGTGGTTAGCCTGTTATCCTGATATTGCTGCTGGCATGGATGTTGACCAAAAGCAAGCCTCTGCTAGATTATTTTTCTGGAGTCAGTGTGTATCTTTCTTGAACAAGCTCATCTTGAGTGGCTCTTTGCCCATCGATGGTGACGAAGATGACTCCTGCTTCACAGATATGAGTCAGTATGATGAAAGTGAAACTGGTAACAGGTGTGCTTTATGGGAGGACTTTGAGCTCAGAGGATTTTTACCCCTTGCACCGGCCCATCTCATTTTGGATTTCTCAAGGAAACACTCTTTTGGTAATGATGATGGTGAGAAGGAGAAGAGAGCCCGTGTGCAAAGAATTTTTGCTGCTGGAAGAGCGCTCGTGAATGTGGTCCAGTCTGAACAAGGAATATATTTTGATCAGAAGCTAAAGAAATTTGCCATTGGTATTGAGCCCCAAGGTCTTGAAGATGATATTCTCACTTTAGATGTACCCTCATCAAATGCTCAAAAACAAAGCCCTCCAGTTGATGATCTAGGGGTCATGCCACCAGTGGCTCAAATGTATATGGATGAAGAAGAAGGTGAAGAGATTGTTTTCAAGCCTTCTGCACTTCCACAACATCCTGGTTTTACCATGCCGAACTCAACAACTAGTGAAATTGTCCAGCCTATTCTTCCCATGTCTGCTGTAGTAGAGCATCATCCTGATGTTACTATGACGAAGTCAATTTCCAGCGAAGTCTTCAAGCCCAACATGCCTGCTACATCTAATTTTTCAAGCTACATGACTGCTTTTTCTGCGCCCCTAAATAATGGTCATTTTCAGAATGCTTTGAGTGGAAGCCCTCAATTAACTTCTGTCGGGCTCCACCCCCCGCAACAGATAACTCCGACTTCAAAGTGGTTTATGAAGCAGGACATCCATTTAGCTGATGCACTGAAACACATGAGAGTAGTTGAAAATGGATATGATTCCAAGTCAGGTTTTGCAGTGGATATGGCTTCCATACAGCCACCCAGTACAATATGTCAGTATGTCACATAACTTGAAGGGTGCAGAACCTTTGGTGCCCTCCAGGCTTGATTCGGTTGTTCCGTCAGTGGCTTTATCTACAAAGGTGTCTCCTTTGCCAACAGGCCCCAGTAAAAATCCAGTAAGTCGCCCTGTGAGACACTTTGGTCCTCCCCCTGGTTTCTGTGCAGTTTCTTCCAAACAACAGGAGCTCATCAACGGTAGGGCAGTGATGGATGATCAGCCTCTTGAGGATGATTATAGTTGGCTCGATGGGTATCAGTTCTCATCTACAACAGGCATGGGGACTGAAAAATCCCTAGCTCATATGCCAGAATTGGCCCCACAAATTCCTGCCAAGAGCAATAACATGGCAGGCATGCTCAGCTTTCCTTTTCCTGGAAAACAAATTCCTACCATGCAGGCCCTGGTGGATCATGGAAAAAGACCACTGGACTCCCAGTTTATTGAGAATAGGAAGCTTTACACAGAGAAGCAGCTTTATCAAGAACCACAGCTTGATACTCTGCCAGGTCAGTATCAGGAGCAGTCTCTTTGGGCTGGGCGTTACTTTGTGTGAGGCTCTTTGCATCTTACTGTAAATGGTATGTTCTGGATTCTCTGTCTTTTCCTCTAAAATGATGGTCATCAAGATCTGTCTCTTTCACTTAATCAATTTCTTCCCTTTCTATTGATATTGCAACATGCATTTTTTTTCACTTTTATTACCTTCTGTAAAATTGTTCAACTTTTTGGTGATGTTCAACCTCTTGCAGGGATTGGCCATGCAGCAAGTAGCAACCAGCTTCGATGTGCAATTTTGCGCAACCCGTTTCAATGTCATTAAATTTTGATGGACCTTGGATGGTCTTGGGAGTGTTGCAGGCACCTGCCCGTCCTACTGGTGAGTGTCTCAAGTTATACTCAACTAGGACACTGCACATTGCATAACACACACCGATATTCATGTCAAACAAGAAACTTTTCCCAAAATTACATTGTCAGATCAATCGGGTATTTTAAGTATTTATAGCAGTCCAAGAATGAAGAATCCCTCTCACCCCCAACCCCCCACCCTCCTCCGAACACACACACTCTCTCTCTCTCTTTTATACCTTTGATCTCAAAGTGCTGTATTCAAAGGTAGAGATGGGGCTGTGCGCACTCAAACCCACTAAAGCTTCCACTAAACCGAAACTGGTCAAATTCCTCTGCATCTGACCTTTCTTTCATTTTTTCTTTTTGTAGATACATGGGAGGATAAGTTTATTATTTTGTATTTGTAAAGCTTTCTTTACAGCTAACATGTCGAAATCTTGTTGAAATCTCCTTTTACCAACTTTGTACTTCAAGAACTGCCTGTAGAGTTGTATGCTCTCTCTCTCTCTCTCTCTCTCTCTCTCGTTGAGGGTTGTGGGTTTGGTTGGTCTCAAATGCTACAGATTTCTAGTTGTGCGAGGGTGCCTAAAGCTCTAAATTTAATCTTTTGATCACCCTTAGAAATGGTTGTATCGCCATGTGTTGGCATTAGAATATTAATAATTTAGAAGAAGGGTAGATTCCAGTTATAAGGAATTGTCTCAATTAACCAGCAAATGCATTTTCACACGTCACGCATGACTGTTGTAGAGCATTGTAATACATGAGTGTTGTAGAGCATTGTAATACATGGTTGATATTGCCTGCTATAATTTTCAGGATGTGCTGCATGGTTCCAGTATTGAGGGGCAAAGATGAATTAAGGGATAATAACGAGTTAGTAACGCCTCTACACCGGCTGTATGGTTTCAAAGATCCATCTCTACATCTTCAGTGGTTGGTTGAGCCTCAAAAGGAAGTTTCACAGGCTTGCCCCTGCTGTCGCTGTACTGTGGGAAATGATCAAGATCAGCTGTTGCAGTCACCATTAGTAATTTTGTTTCTACCTGCATCGTGTGGTGTCTCTGTATCATCTCCAGTAGAGTGGTTCCAGGTAAGGCTTGCTGCTGCGACGTCGTGGTGGTGTCGAAAGTGTACTTTTCTTTCTTTGGATATACAACTATGTTTGAATAAAATTTGGATGGAAATTAAGAAAACTATCAATAAATATGAATGTCTAGTTTGGAGGGAAGTACATTTAGTTGGTGTTGTCCTTGTGGATTTATATTTGGTATTTCTATGCTCCGAAGCTTGTGCTATGGAGCGACCATATGTTTTTGTAGTATGTGTGTCCTTGGTTGTGATGTACTCTGTCGCATCTTGATAGACTACAATTAATGTCACGGTTTGAATATCCTGATGTGGTGATTTATTTATATAGTTTATTTATTTGGATATTTGCATGTGTGTCTTTAAAAAAAATTTCATTTTGTCAATATCTCTGTTGATACCTGTTTTAGCAAGTTTTAGGAAATAATGCATATGGCCCCCTGATTGCTAATATCCCTGACGACCCTTATTTTTTACAAATTCCATATAAACTCCGGTGGTCTAGATAATTTGCCAGGCACTGACTTAGCCATGATTTTCATATTGCTGGGACAAAATACAAGAGAATTCATGCTTTTTGATGAAAAAAATATAAAACAATTTCAGTAACAAAATTAAAACAAAACCAAATCAAAATAATATAAATAATTTATAATATTACAACATCCCTAACTGGTTTCATATTATGGAAATGTTGGGAGATTTTCATTATTGATGTTATAAAAATCATGTTCCATTCAATTACGTAATCTATTTTTTATTTTCTTATACGAGTGATAATAATTTCAGTACTGATGTTATAAAACACTGTTTGTTTCGGTGGATGCAGTCCCAATCAATGTCAATAGATTAAATAACAAAAATAGATATGCATTTTATTTTAAGCTTAAATAAATTAAAGAGTTAATTGAATCTACATTAGAAAATTCTCTCACATGATTTCAACAAGTGTAATGCAAAATTTTTTTTCTTCTTAAAAGTAGAGATTATCAACTAATTATTTCCAAAACTGAAAACATAATAAATAAACAACTAAATAAAGGAGGATCTACATGAAAAAAACCCATGATTAGAAAAAAATCATGTCAATAATTAATACAAATCCACTTCACTCTCAAATTATAATCGTGGATTCAGATCCCGATTTGTATATTACGGATTCTGAGATATCAACTCTAAAATATTCATATTTAAATAATCATACATATTTATTATACATGTTAATTTTATAAAAATTTATAAATACAATTAACTGGATCGGAATATATTTTTTTTTATAAAAAACGTCAATATTTAATGGAGTTCATCATAAAAAAACTCAAATTATATTGATACATATTTCACGAAATCCATCTAATCAGAAAGAATTTACAATAAAAAAATTGATTTACATGAAAATGTATGAAATATATTAATAAAATTAAGATGGTGAAATATTTTAACAAAGTTAAGAGATATGGAATGTATTAAGGATTTAATTGCATAAGGTAGATTAGTCTTTTGTTTTTCTAAAATTGTAAATGAGAATTTTTTATATATAATTTTAAAAAGTGGCTGATTTGGATATTTCTAACTTTTGAAATATTTTTTTAGTCATTTTTTTTTTTTTAATATCTGATTTATCTGATTCACATGCTGTGTGATACTATACATTAAAATTAGGGTTTTAAAGAGAGACCCCCAACAAATTAAACCCTACCCAAAATTAGGTTTTAAACCCTCTCTCTCTCTCTCTCTTTTCATCTTCATCACTTCCTACTGTTGTTGTAGAACAAAAAAAATGTCATCTTGGGATGGAGTGAGGGAAGACCTGAAAGAACTCCAAGAAGAATCCGTTGCATGTTACAGGGGTTGCATTGGGTTGATCTTCTCTGCCTTCTTTGCACGCCCTTCGATCCCCGCAACGATTCATCATTCACCGCCGCTTTCACCGGAGACGGACTCGGCGCCGCCCGGCGAGCGGACCCGCGACGATCGACCCGAAAACGATGGTACGTTCCATTATTTTTAGAGAAAAATACAAATAACCCCGTGCAAACAGAAATTTATATAACTCAAAGCACATATAAATCTAAATAACCCGAGTTAAATTTTCGTTGACAGATGACAAATATTTTACTAATATTCTTTTTTATTAATCTTGACTGAAAACACAGAATACCAAAAACTTTATTCAATGTGTTAAAAATATAAAAAATCATCTGTAAATGATGATTTTATTTATAATCCATTTGAAAGAGTAAAATTATCTTTTACACATGGTTTTTGTTATATATTGTGGAGCCTGATGATGTGCGCAGAAGATTGTTGGCGCTACGCAGGGGCGGACGGGGGTCGAGCTGCCCGGTTAGCTCGTGGGGTCTAGGAGCAGCGCCTCGAGAAATTTTTTTTTGATGTCTTTCGTGTATTGACTTTTTTACCCTTAATGAGATGTCAGTATAAAAGGGCATCTCATATTTTTCATTAGGCTCTAGAGTTTTAATCTACGGTGTATTTTGACTTCTCAGAAATAGTTGATTGATCTCTGGTGTGCTCCGTGGACGTAGGCAAGCTTTGCCGAACCACGTAAATTTTGTGTCTTTGATTTCGATTTGTTTGTTTTTCCTTTGATTGATTACATCTCAAGATCCGAAAACCCCCTCGCAGTTTTCTGTATTTTTAACCGATTATAAAATTATATGGATTTCAAACTGTTCACATGGGGTTATTTGAATTTTCCCCTTATTTTTAATGTATTTGAATAATGTTCTAATGGTGCTAGGCAGATTGAATCAATTACATTCGTATATATTGTGTGATTGTTTTGAACTATTTTCATTCATTTTTTTACTTTTGACTACCTCAAATGAATCATCAACAAAACCTATTTGAAATCTCTTCATTAATGGATGGATGCTGGTGTTGGATTGTTGTGCAAAAACATGCATGGTTAGTATCTATCCTTTTTTGTTCCAATATTAATTTAAACAGATGCTGGTTTGCTTTGTATTAATAACGTAATCTCAGGCCCATTTGGTTGGTGATATATATTTTAGAGTGAACATACACTTAGGATGCGTTTGGTTCCGCGATTGCGTTGCGATTGCGATTGCGTTGCGATTGCGATTGCTGGAAGCTGTGTTTGTAATCGTGCAACCAAACAGTTTTATAATCGCAGTTTTAAACCCAGCGATTGCAGGTAAATAGTGCCCAAAAGCTGCGATTTCAAAAAGCTGAGAAAGTGAGCTTCCTGCAGAATCAGGTTTGCAATCGCAGATTCCTGCAGAATCAGTTTTGCAATCGCGCAACCAAACGCACCCTTAATTGGGATTACCAGAACAAATGTGAAAATTTAACTGGAAGTGCTCATGAAATTAAACGTGTCTCACTGTATTCAAAATCAAATAGTAGGATTTTGAAAGTCTTGATGGAGTCTTTTTCATTGTCATAAAAAATAATTATGATTTTAGTATAGATTAGTTTCATTTTTTGTTTAATTGTATGTGATCATTTTATATGTTTTGTATAATTATAAATATTTTTATGTAAGCATTCTCGGATGCTAGCATGCGACATTGTGATGATTTCTAATGCTTTTTATAAGAATCAATTTTTCATGATGAGAGACTTATCAAACCTGATGAAATTATGTGTATATTCTTCATGAGGATCTTGCATGGTTCAACTTGTAGCTTCAAATATTATCAGCCAAAAATTTGTGTGTGTGTGTGTAGTCTTTGGGAGCGTATATTGACTGTTTGGGCGGTTTAACCCGGTATGATATAGGGTTCCCTTATAGCTTATCAGAATAGATAACAATTTTTATTGAATAAGTATAATTTTTGTTTGCTTGCTTTTTTAGCTATTCTTATTTAAAAAATGTAAAAATGACATTTTTTGTTATTTGGTTCACCATAGATAAAATGAAAATAAATTGTGAATAAGAGATAACGGGGGGTTAAGAATACACTAATAAATTGTTGTGACACTCTATACTCAAAACATTAATATCTAAATACTCCTAAATCTTTCTTTTTGTGCAGATTTTGAAGTCATTAATGTTGAAGAAGTGCGTGCTGAAGTAGTTAAAGATGTTGGAGATGAGAAAGTTAATGATGCTTTGAAGGATTGGCATGTAATTGATGACTTAGAACATATAGGAACACCAAAATGAATTATAAGCCCATATAATTCATTTGTTGGACAATTAGGATCCATACCAAAAGAGATTTTCCATTTATATGTCTTGCTCATAATTTTGATTCTGTATAGGGGTTTTTCTCTGAGTTCCCTCGGATTTAGGCTATTATTTAATGTCACATTTGAGAGTTTATTTATATGTTATGATTTATATAAGAGTTGTATGATTTTAATATGAAATGCACCAAGTAATTCATTATTATTTAGGTTGCATTTGGATATGAGGCTAAAATATTGAGATTCTTAGGCAGCGTTTGAATGTGAGGTTGAAACGTTCAAATTCTTAGAATCTTGTGTTTCAAACTCGGCTTTTGAAAAATGTTGTTTTATTAGATTTTCAACCACAAGATTTTTTGGCTTAAAAAAAAAGTTTGATTTTGAAAAGCTAAATATCAAAAATGTATTTGAAACTAAGAGAATTTTTAACTTTTCAAATGCAGAATCACAGCCATGCATGAGATTAGCTAAATGAGATGGGCCTTAGGCATACTCATAAAATGAGTCCCTATTAACAAAAAAAAATAATTGAAATTTAATTTTTATTTTTTTTTTTTTACATAATTATATCTAACAAAACCTAAATAGAGACAAATGATAACAAACAAAAAGAAAATATGGGTAAACTTTTAAAAGGAAAAATCCCAATAAAGTAGGGAGGAAAAATCATAGGAGTTAAAATAAACGAAAAAATGAATAACATAAAAATAAAAAATGAATAAAAATAGAAAACAACATGTCATGAAACAAAACTAACAATTGAAAAAAAAAATCTTGTGTTTCAAACTCAGCTTTTGACAAGCGTTGTTTTATTAGCTTTTCAATTGCAATAGTTTTTTGCCTAAAAAAGGAAAATGGTGGTTTAAAAAGCTAAATGCTGAAAATGTGTTTGGATCCGTGTTTGAGAATTTTTAACTTTTCAAAGACATAACCTATCCAAACACAGATCCAAACGGTCTGATCATTGATTGAGTGGATTTTATTAGGTCCATTAGTCATTAATTGAGAGGAATTTTATTAGGAGTGCTAATGCATGATTCTAGCATACTTTTATAAATTAAAGGAGTTTAGTATACTCATTCATTCTTACAGTCACAATCCAGTAATTTAAAATGTCTAGAATAACATATAACTTGTTATTTGTGTATATACTCCGCTAGAAATAATGCAAGAATGTATAAATTCAATTCATTCATGTCGAAGTATGTTAATAAGTATATATTTTTCAAAACGTTAGGATTACATAAATTACTATTGTAAATTTTTTCTAAAAATTAAAATTTCCAATTCAATATTCATGAGGATATATTTTGAATGAATGTGAGTATGGAGGCCTTCTAAAACTTTTGAACTCCTTGAGAGTGAAAATTCTTATAATCTTACGTTTAAAATTCAGATTTTAAAAGGGATATTTTTTATAGCTTTTCAAACTTGATATCTTTTTACACTCTAAGAATAAACTTGAAATTGAAAAGCGAAAACCTGGGCTGAAGAAAAAATCAGAAGTGTATTTGGATCTGTGTTTGTTTTTTTTTTTTTTCATTTTTCAAATGGAGAATTGGCTCAAATTCAATCAAAGACATTAATTCAATTGACATTACCCATTGTAGTGGAGTAGCAAGTCACTTTTAGAAAGGTTTAACAGTAATTTTCATATATATCCTGTGATCTAGAAACAAGATATTCGAGTTCCAATACCTTATTATCCATATATTAGTATTGACCTTTTTCTGATTTGGATTTTGGGTCATTCAATATAAAAAAAAATTAAATCTAGATTCCAGAATATTTCATCCCCTATAGTTATCATGCAAAGATAATATAATAAATACATAATTTTTAAAATTACGATGCAAGTGATTTGAATTTAAGCAATTTACACATCACGTAATAACTTATCTTTATGACCAATTTGGTAATGAGATAAATATTGGAATATAGGGATAAATGTGAGGATAAATAAGAGGAAAACAACTTATCTAATTATAAAAAATAATTAAAATAAAATGCAAACAGTCATGCTGATGTTAAATGAAAATGTGAATTTGTATTCCATCTAAATGTTAGGTTTGAATTATCTTTATTTATTCTTATTGTTTATTTGATTTTAATAAATATAAATTATGATAAAATTAATTAACAATTTATCTCCATCATTTTCAAAAAAAAAAAAAAACCTATCCCCTAAGTTTTTTAAAAACTTAGACAGCTTGGCCAAACAGGCCAACCCACTAACAGCCATACAAAGGTATTCACACGTGTGAGATGTTGACTCACATGGCTTTGACTGGTCCTCCTACGCGTCATTCCTTTTGTGGTGTTTTTTTATTATAATTATTTTATTTTATTTTATTTTGCATGGGTGTCCATAATTCACTCCCGAAATCTTCTCCATGCAATCCAGTCAATCAATTAATTCACAATCACATAAATAAATTAAAATAAATAAAAACAGTCCATCATTTTCTTATTTTTTCTTTCATTTTCTCTCAAATTTTCCTCCATATTTAAAGACAGGAAAGAAGAGGTCTCTCTCTTTTCTCTAGGGCTTTCTTTCTTCTTCAATAAAAAAAATAAGAGAGAATAAAAAGAGAGCCCAAGAACAAAAAAAAAAGAAGTTCTTCATTAATGTTTAACATTGTTGCTGCCTATTGATCAGATTAAGTAAGTTCCACATCTCAATTGCCCTCCAATTCTATTTTTGCCTTCTGTATTTCATTGGACAATTTTTTTTGTTTCAATGTTTATTCTGATTAAAATTAAAATCAAAATCTAGGACCAAGAGTTTGTACCTCAGTTAATTAACCTTCATATATGTTTTTTGTGTGTGAAGTTTTTTGTTTTTCATAGGAGTTATAAATCATGAAGAAGATTTGCTGGCCATACTATGATCCGGAGTTCGAAAAACTCGAAGAACGGATCAATGGACCGAGGTCAGTTTTCCCTTCTAATGCACATAACATGCATGTTTGTTACCTCCCTTGATCAACACAAGGGGGCAAATCCTCTCCTCCTCGCAGTTGTCGAGTCTCCGTGGACAACGAAAGCTGCAACAAGTGCACCGTCGTTAAGGTATGAATTGATCTTTTGATAATGAGAACCCAACATTAGTTGGAAAAACTCGTGATGCACAGAATCACCTAATAAACACTGTGTATTAAGTAGAGTAAGGGATTTGAGCTCCATGTATGTGAAAAGCAAACTCATGACTTTAATCAAAGAGCCAACTCTTTGTAGGTTAAGCTTTTCTTTATTTTTATTGATCATTCAAAAGCAATTGAAACTCTCTCTATGTGTACACATATATGGATAGGTGGATAGTGTCAACAAGCAAGGCCTTTTGCTTGAAGTGGTGGCAGTGTTAACAGATATGGACCTCTCCATCTCCAAGGGATACATTTCATCTGATGCAGGATGGTTTATGGATGGTAATTCCATTTGCACTAGTTAGCTTTTTTTTTTCTTTTTTTTATTCTGTTGTAAAAAAATTGTGCCTCTAAAGAGACTATGGAATCTATTGGATTAAATAACATAAGAAGTAAATAATCAATACTCGAATGTAGTATGTCTGGTGAAGATAAGGTACTTCTATCAATATGTCAAGAAATGGTTTAGTAATGATGACATTCATTTAAATAATAAAAAAAATTAAAAAAAGATAAAGTTATAGATAGACTTGATCACATAAGCGATTAGTGGTTTTCATCAAAAAATTTAATGAGACGATGAAACAAAAAATTCTATTAATCAAAGTTTGTGTGATGATGGATAAATGTTACACTTTTCATTAAGATTTTGTGAATTTTTTGCCCGAGTCCTAACCATGTCGTGTGCCCTGTATAAGTGAAAAAGAAAAAAAAACATTCTTGTTGTTCATTTGTATCTGTTTTTGTGGTAGTATTTCATGTCAGGGATCAGATGGGCAACAAGATAACAAACCAGAAACATATCAGCTACTTGCAAGAGGTAACATTCACTTCCTCCTCTTAATTATAACACATAATATTTACATCTCCTCTAATTGTGTGCTCCCAGAAGCAATTCTAACAAATCATTCTTTATAAACTTTTTTTTATATTTTCAGTACTATTTTGTTTGATGATCTGAATCCAATTTCCTAGTTGGCTAACGGTATACAATTTTTATTTCGAATGAAATATGAAACTGTAGCTTCACTTTGAAATTATTTGTATGTATTATTTTTTGGTTGACAAGAAAATCAAATTCGAGAATTACAAGGAACAAATGTATATACTAATCATCTCTTTTTAGAACTTTTTGGTTCTCAAAATCCTTCAATGAATTGCCAGTAGTATTTTATGTATTTTTAACTGAATTCCAAAATACTCAAGACTTGTAAATCAGATTTAAACAATCACAATACTTAATAAAAAAAAGGAAAAATTCAAATAACCCCCTGTAAATTGTCTGAAATCCATAAAACCCCCCACTTTTCCTAAAGTCCATATAACCCCCAGAAAACACCTATATAAATCTAAATAATCTCGAGTTAAATTTTTGTTGATAATTAAATAATATTATGCGAATATTTCATTAGTTAACCATGATTGAAAACACAATTTACTAAAACCCCTATAATTTGTTAAAAATGTGAAAAACCTTATATAAATGATGATTTTACTCATCCTGATAGATTATAAAACCTTATTTGAAAAGGTAAAATAATCATTTATAAAGGATTTTTCATATTTTTAACACATTTTATGAGATTTTGGGTGTACTATGTTTTCAACCAAAGTTAACCAGACTAAGTCTTCATAAAATAATCTTATTCTGTCAACAAAAATTTAACTTAGGGAGCTTTTTAAAATTTCATAAGTGTTTTCAGGAGGTTATATGAACTTCAAGAAAAGTTATGGAATTATGTTGATTTCAGTAAGTTTACAGGGGTTATATAAATTTTTTGCATAAAAATTGTTGCATTCAATCTTTTCTACCTACATTTACTTTTACAAACTGAAATCTTTGATTTTTTTTTGAACTACATACTTATCTAATGAAGCAATGCAAATAAATTGACTGCATACATACTTACATTTCTTTTGGTAATTGAGTATATACCTACATAATTTGTATATGGAAAATGTTAGACTCAATTTTTTTTACAGTCTAAAATACAGATCACATATGCTTTTATTTTTTTAAGTATATAATAAACATCATATAAAGAGGTATATATTTAGAAGACATGTATATCGCTCCATTTCAAATTGAATGAATTCACTTTTAATAAATGCAAAAAAAAAAAATTTAACGAGGTATATGTCTCGTCTAAAAATGTATATGCTTTATTGAAAATTTAACTATGTATATAATACTGTATTTTAGAATGTAAAAAAAAAACTGAGTGTAACTTATATATATAGTTAGATGACTTGACATCTTCAGCAGTGTCTATCAGCACCCTTTAATTAATAAATTCACATTGATACATGCCACATTGAGTTATGTTTTTCAAAATTCTGTTACCAAGAGTCCCCCCAACAAGTACTCAAATCAGCCACCCAAAACACTACAGGCCCTGAGCACAAGAAGGGAGCTCGACCGCCCGATCAACGCCGCCGCAAAAACCCGCCCCGGTAAAACCGACGACTCCTCGAGCGCCGAGCGCACGACGACGATCGAGATGAGCGGCGCGGACCGCCCGGGCCTCTTCTCGGAGATCTCCGCGGTTCTCGCGGACCTGCGGTGCAACGTGGTGGAGGCGCACGCGTGGAGCCACAACGCGTGCCTCGCGTGCGTCGCGTACGTCTCCGACCAGTCCACCTCCGCGCGCATCGACGACCCCTCGCGCCTCGCCTCCATCAAGGACCACCTCTCCACGGTCCTCCGCGCCGTCGAGACCGGTTTGTCCGGGTGCGCACCCGTGTCGATGACCCACGCCGAGCGCAGGCTGCACCAGCTCATGCTGGCGAACCGCGACTTCGACGGGTGCGAAGAGAGGACGACGACGGCGGTGTCGATCGAGCGGTGTGAGGAGAGGGGGTACTCGGTGGTGTTCGTCGATTGCTTGGACCGGGCCAGGCTCATGTTCGATACGGTTTGCACGCTCACTGATATGGAATACGTTGTGTTTCATGCCTCTGTCACCTCTGATGGGAATTTCGCGCACCAGGCAAGTGTTTTTGGAGAGTCAGCCCTATTTTTAATCATTTACACTGATGAAACCCTGGGTTTTTGTAGGAGTACTACATTAGGCGTGTCGATGGGGACACACTAGACACCGGGGCGAGAAACAGCTGATTGAGAAGTGCTTGGAGGCCGCGATAGAGCGCAGAGTCTGTGAGGTGAGTTCACAATAGACACTTGGTGATCATGTTACATCGTGTCAGTATTTAGGGGGTGCAACCCGGACTGGTTAGAGTTCAATCGGAACTTTAAAGAAGTCAGCTTACACCCAACCTAATATGATCCTCAAACGTGAAGAGTTTAACCCGAACCCAATTTGTCGGGTTGGTTGGGTTTGGATTGAGTTCGAATTTAACTTAAAAAATGTGTTATTTTAAATAATTAAAATTTTACAAAAATAATACTTCAGCACGAAAAAATAAGATGAAAATGAGAAAAACTTTATTTATAGAATAAAGAGATGAAATCATAGATATGATAGATTTTAAGTAAAAGAAAATTGAATACTTCAAATTTTATATCATAAATTAAAAAATTTAAATATGATTGATAACATTTAAATTTATCACTCCATATTTCAAATTTAGATTAGGTTTAGGCTTGAGTTATCTGAATCCTACTTAAACTCAGCTCAAATTAAACTCGCATCAAACGCTAAAACTCCAATCCATACCCACCCAAATGTTAGGTTGGGTCAGATCGGATCAGGTTCAACCCATCGACATTGCACCCCTGTCAATATGATTTACTGATCCATAATTTCACCAGGGTGTCAGGCTTGAGCTGTGCACGAACAACCAGGCAGGGTTGCTATCGTATGTGACACGGGTGTTCCGCGAGTACGGGCTCACGGTGGTGCGAGCGGATGTGGAGACGAGGGGGAAGGAGGCGGTGACAGTGTTCTACGTGCGGGACATATCGGGGAGGGAGGTGGACATGGGGATGGTGGAGGCGATGAGGAGGGAGGTGGACCTGCTCGCACAACTGCGGGTGAAGAACGAGCAGCCACCACAAAGAGCAAACTCGTTTGAGAGATCGTCATCACTGTCGCCGTCGTCGCACTTCTCCTCTATAGGAGAAATGCTCAGGTCTCAAATTGAGAGGTTCTCTCACAATTTCATCTCCATCAATTGAGCTCTTCTGATGTACTAATTTTCTTTGTTGAATATTGTAAATAACAATGACTATCATTGAGAGTATTACGAACTTTGGTTATCTCATCTGTTAAATAGAATTATTTCGTGAAGCCGATCTCAGAGCAAATCACATGTTTGAGAAATGATCTTTTATGAATCAAATTCCATCCAGCTTGAGCTATGTTTATAGCAAATTCTACAGAAGATATAAGTGATTTCACACATGACACGTACAATGTTTACCCACCCAATGCTCATGGTAGAAGAGGTGAGAAAATTGAAATAACTAGTAATAATGAAAGAGAAGAAAAAAAAAGAGCTATGGGCAGTAATCTTGATCAAGAAACCGTATCATTCACATATTCAATCCTTTGAGAGATTATAGACTATGTTAATGTTGAGGGACCGAAATATGCACCCCCATTTACAAAAATCCCACCCCGATCGGAAACCCATGCAACCCCTTTTTTTTTAACTTTCAAACCCACCCCATTATAAATGTTGAGGCATGGACAGTACAAACCCACCCCATCTAATCTCTATTGGGTATGTTGAGGCGGTGGCAACTCCCTCCGCTATCCCCTCCTCGTCAACCACCTCATCTCCTTCTACTCCTGCTCCGGCCACCCCTTCCTCTCCTTCCTCGTCTTCTCCGCCCTCACCAAGATCCACATCGCCTACACCTCCTCCCTCACCTCTGCCTTCGCCCGCAATGGCCATCCTCACCTCTCCCTCTTCCACTCCATGCACTCCCTCCGCCTCCCCTCGATGACCGCACCTTGCCCATCGCTGCCAAGGCCACGTGCAACTACTCCAGGCTCTCGAGGAAAAGTCTGTACTCTCCGACAGGTTGGTTCGACATGAGGGATTATTAGTGTATTGAACTAGGGCAATGGATGTGATTCCAATTCATTGTATGTCTTACACTGTCACTGAGTTGGAGATTGATGACTTATACATGTTGCATGAATTTGTCACTACTAAAGAAGAGATGGTTCTTCTTTTCAAGGATCTGTTGTGGATGAATATGTTGAATGATGCTGACTTGAATTTGTATTTTTTTGGTCGGGTTTAGGAGGTTCTTGAGGCAGTGGATGGAAGGCCATGGAAAAGTGTCAAAGCCCACCTCTCTATCGAACCATAGTTCGGCAAAGTTACCAGCGACCTGGGCTCACATAACTTACCGCTCTCATTGCCGAAAATTTTGGGTAAATGATCGCCCACCACAGTTGAATAGGTCACAAAGGGCATGTTCTCTCTGATCTCTGTTCGACTTACCTATGGGCGACCCATGTTCTCCTAGTTCGCCAAGGTAATGGTCGAACAATTGGGGAAATGTTCACCCGTCACTCGATTGAATTGGTTACAGAGGGCATGTTGCGGATGACCTTAGTTCGACTTCCTTACTGGCGACCAAGGTTCACCCATATTGCCGGGCAACTACCGAGAACTTATGGAAAAGTTACATGGGGTGGGTTATGTTCAAGGGGGGGGGGGGGGGGGGGGGGGGTACTGGGTACTGTAGGGGTGAGTTTCCTTTACTTTGAAACATGTTTTTCATTTTTTTTTAAACGGGGTGGGTTTCCAACGAGATACGGGGTGGGTATATAGCTCCCCCTTGTGTTGATGCACCAGGCGCTCCAAAAGGAAAATGACACATTTTCAATCTCAATTTCAGTCAGCACATGTTTTGATTTTTTTATTTATAATAAACCTTATCTAATGGGGTATATATTTTTTTAAAAATAAAACGTATACTCCAATTAATTGCATAAATCTATTTATAGAAAAATGTAAAAAATTTCTTATGAGATATATAATTCGTTAATGTGAGCATATGATGTTAATGCGGTATATGAGACTGGAACTTGGGATTAAAAAAAAAAGATTGTGTAACAATCTCATTCGAAAGGTTAGACATTCGAGACAAATGAATCATAGTATTGAAAATAACATATATAAAAATACCAAGCAAAAAAAAACATGTATAAAAATTCCAATAAATTTATGCCAAGGACAATCCATTTGATAAGCAGTACTAAAAAACTGTTTGAACTAATAGGACAAGTCAAGTCTTGATACGGATCCTAACAGCAGTTACTTTATATAAAAAATGCACTCAACAATTTCCAACCTTCATTTGCAACTCTTTATCTGCATCAGATTACATAATCCCGTTTCATTATTACAAGACTCTCTTCCTTCCAGTCTCAAGTATATTTTCTTTATCTCTCATGCTTATATGGTTATCAATCTGTTCATATATGTCTAATCCAAGAGTTTTATAAGTTTCAAATGAAGGTGACTCAATGGTGGAAAAAAAAACCCATCATATATATGAATGATTCAAGCCGATATAAAACAAGAAAAAACCAAAGCCATGCAAATGAACGTCACTTACATGAAATTAGAGAAACTCTGTGCTTCTGTCGTTCAGGAAGGGTTGAACCATGGTCCCACTGCACCATTCACATGACCGTTCCCATGGATGCCAACCCCATTTGGGATTATTGGAGAAGGCAGTCCAATGGCCATGGGAGGTACCGTGGTGTATAGGCCGTGAGAGTTGGGGAGGGAGTGGCCAGTTACAAGAGGATTGTTGGCCCCTTTTTGCTGTTGAAGGGTGTGGATTTGCCTGAGACCATCCTCGTGTATACGCGATAAGGTCTCGAGTTCTTTCATGGATAAGGCTTCTAATCCGGCTCCGTATAGTGGTGCATGCCGAGACATTTCTTCTTGAAATGAAGCTTCAAGGGTATGAATATATTGCTGAAGCAAATAAAGATTGAATTCAATATCAGACATACAGAGGAAGATCTTCAAGAAGAATTATTTGTACCAAAACGCCAAGAATCTTTTATTGGAACAGGGAAGAAAGAACATAATCATAATAGAAGAACACTGGGTATCCGCCACTAATGGTGAACCAAAAAATACAAGGAAGACAAGAATTTGCATCTAAGATGGTAAAAGCTACAAATATTTAATAAATCGGTGACCCTCACTCCTCATTGCTGTACCATACTTTCATACTTCTAATCACGAAAACGCAGGTGAAAAGTTCATGTTTGCGATGATAGATTTCTGAATAAGGCTTCATATACTGAGAATTAATTTATGCAAAACTGCACTTCTCATGCTTTCAGAACCTAAAAGAAACATATCAACATATAATTTTCAAAATCTATAAGAAAAAGCATTTTTTCGAGGAAAAAAATCCACATGTAATATTGAAAAGGTCAAATAGGAGTCAAATTAGTTAATTGCTTTCTCTACACTTCTTCAAATATTTATTGAATGTTTTCAATATTGCCTAACATGTCCTTAATCTGTGTTCAATCCAAATGTAATATTTAGAAGGTTAACAGGTCCGTATACTGCACTAATATGCAAATAGAATAAAAGAGTACATGTTTTATTTTAAGGTTAAAAACATCTATGTCCTTGTAAATATGCATCATCCACATAAATCATTGTAAACTTGGGGTAAAATATAAATGTTGCTGCAAACACAAAAATGTCTCATACATCCATGGGTGTGAATTGGCTATTATACCCTCCAAAAGACCGTCTTCTCCAAATAAACAACTCAATTGAATCCCATCTTCTCCTCTATCTCACAATCTCAACATCTCCACCTCTTATAGTGTCAAAAAAAACCCAAGATATTGTGGTTGGATTGATCTCTCTCAGTTGCTCTCTCAAATCACATAAACATTGTGGATGGATTGATTGTAAGTGTTCAAGGACAAAATGGTCATTTTAAAGGACTTAAATGTTTTTTCTTGTGTTTTCAGGGACTTGTATATATGTTTAATTTCATGCAATTGGAATCTTCCAAGAATATCATTATATTTGACCCCAAGTTTGCAAGGACTTGTGTGAGATTATGCATGTTCACAGGAGCTTAAATGTCTTTAACCCTTTATTTAATTTTTTGAAAGAATAGAAGGTATCCTATCTCATTTTATTCAAAGAGAATACCCAAATGCAAACAACAAGAAAACCAAAAAAACCCAGACCAAGAAAATAGTAGAAGTGGCTTGCGGGGAAGAGGCTGAAGGCAACAAGGTGATAGAAGCGTGATGGTAAAGATTTCCCAGTCATTTGTTTTGGTGGTTGTGTGGTCATTATGGCTCACGAATGAGATCATTTTCAAGGGACTGAGTTTATATATGGAAAAAAATTGGGAATTGGTGTTGCATTTTATAAAAGGTTGGGGTACATATTGTGCAGATGCCTCTTGTGCATTGTATACCGGGGGGGTTGTATCCAAGTGTACTCGGTGTTCTATGGATGCTTTCGGTGATTGGGTGTGTGTAGATATCTCTTCTATTGCACCTACATGGGGTTGATTTGTTTTGTTTTGCTTTTATAATTGGTCGCTTCTCTTTAATAATATTGGGGTAGGTTGTCCACCATTATTCCAATAAAGCACATGATAGTCAACTAAGTTCTATTAACCACCCATTGTTACCATGCTGAACCCAATACATAGTTAAATTACCATCCCATTTAACCCCAAAAACATGTGCTCATCTCTCCCCTGTTTCCTTTCTCCCCGATCACCTCCATTGTTGATAGTCGATTGATTTAATTAACCACCTACAACACGTACTCATCTCTCCCTCTCTCCCAGATCACTTCCACTGCGCCCTCTCCCTCTCTTCTCTCTCACTCGGATCACCTCCACTGCCCATCCCAACTGCATCGTCTCCATTCCCTCCTCTCCTCGCCTTGCCTTCAAAGTATCCACCGGACCTCCTTGCTGAAATTATCAAAGGGGAGTCCGTGGTCAAAGTCCACCATGTGTGCTTCTCTGCCGCTGTGTAACATGGTGTGGTCCCCGCCCGTGTGGAACTTCCCACCAAATTGGCATATAATGACAGTCTTCCCATCAGACATGGCTCCCAGCTCAGCCGCTGCTGCCTTTCCTTATTTATTCAGACATATTATAGAATAGATTGCATCAAATAAAAATCTAGATCTGACAATATCAGGGATTGCTGTTTTTTTTTTTTTAAGTATGTGAAAGGGAGGAAGATACAGACCCACTTGTGTTTGTGGAAAAAAAAAGCACTAGGATGGAGGAGTTTTATGGGGGGTGAAAATGAATGGTCGATTTACAGACCATTGGGAGAAAGGAGACCGGGACAAAGTGGTCATTTCCTACGTTCAGGGGAATTCAGGAAATGTAGAATGGGGTTTTACATTTTGTTCAATCATCAATTGGATATAAAATTTCTGGGCACTGTTAAGCCAAAAGAATATTCCATGAATATTTCAGTTCTATTCACGGCAATTTAACTCAGGTGTCAATTGCTTACCATGACTAGTTTCAGGGGATTATATAGACATGTCAATTTGTTAGGTGTTTATATGAGTATCAGGGAGGGGGCTAAATACATTTAACCCTTAGTTGAAATGATGCATCAGCAAATGGGGGTAGGGACATAATTTCACTTGACTGGATTAGTTTAAGCAGGTATTAGGTTAATCAAATTTTAATACTTGTTAACTGAAATGATTAAATTAAAAAATGAATACCTTGGTGAAAGTAAGATCAACAAGCAATACCATTTAAAGTAACAAGGAATTGTAAATTTTCTAAAAAAGAGTCGGGACAGTACAATACCTGGCAGGCTTGCAATTTTGCCTCCATTCCATCAATGTATGCTTCACACCGTGCAACCTGTTCTTCTTTTTCTCGTTTTTCTCCCTCAGTTTGTCCAACTGTTTGTGTCAATCGGCGGACTTCATCTTCAAGTGACTGCCGAACTTCCTCTCGTGTCACTTTCTCCGTGGCATACCGTTTTAACTCTTCATCAAACCTTTTTCGTGCAGCCTCTGCATTCTTCAATCGTTCAGCAAGAGCATTTTTCTCCTTCACTACTTTCTGAACCAACAAACATCCATAATATAAAAAACTGGCACCATTGTGGCAAATACCCATAATGTTGGTTGTAGAAATTTTACATATAAATATTCAAATTGATATAATTGTAAATTCAACCATAAAATGCTACTTGACAGCACAAAAGCAGATGACATAATATATTTAAATACAATATGCAGGTTCAGGATAATTGATCTTCAAAACCCAGATGGAGAAACATGGCCATGGACGAGATTACGGAACACAAAGCTATACAAGAGTCAACAAAATGTGATGTGTAATATAATTAAATATAAATAGGCAAAGAAAGAATAACAAACAGTTTCTATTATTCCTATTATTAGAACCATGGTTGTTCCTCTTTGCATGAACATTAATAATAATCTTTGCATGAAGAAATATTCCCTGTTGTATGTTGTTTGGAAATTATTATGTAGTGTTCATTGATGACAAAAATGTAAGCAAGCAAATTAAACTGGAGAAACGGAGTGATCAATTGGAGTCTGCGGGTTTAAAATGAACAAAACTAAGGCTGGATATTCCGAATGTGAGTGAAAATTGTGAAAGGTAAGTACTATAACTATTTCATGTAACTTGGTTAGATAAAACAAAAGGTTGGGGAGATTAAAAAGATTGTTTAATAGGAATTAAGGATTAAATCTGGAGAATGTAGTATCTGCTATGTTATTGAAAATTAACAACAAAATTAAAAGCAAAATTTGCAAGACAATAATTGGGCTAGCCATTTTATATGGATTACGATTTAGAAAACATGTGGAACCTCTAGCAGTAATGAGGATGCTATTGTATTAGAAAAGGCTTAAGGATGACTTTTCGATGGGATAAAGAAAATGCAAACCATCTAAGGAAATATAGGCATTATGACCTCTATCCATGATTTTTATTTTGAGTGAAGAGGAACCCCTATGTTAGCTAGGAAGACCCCAAGATATAAACTCAATACCTATGAGGAGCAAACCTTGGCTCCAGCCAAAGAGCCAGCCCCGTGTGGGTTGCCTCTATATATGATGGCTCCCGTGACAATGAAGTGATAAGTTTAAATTCAATGGTGTTTCTATTTATTCCCATAAAAAATGGTGTTTTTATTTATTTCTTTCTTTTTCCTTCCAATCCGTGTATGCACATGCGAGTGTTTAGAGGTGTGATGCTTTAAATTTAGATGGTGGTGGCAAGAAAGCATATGAAACATAATATGGCAATGACCTCGGATCATAATTCATAACAAACATTTTTTTTTTGGGAGGTTGGGGGGGGGGGGGGGGAGGTGGTGGGATGTCCAGTTCTCCAACAACTTATATAAATATAAAAAGGTCAACATCCAGGGAAAAGGAAGACAAGTACTATTCCAAAACAAAGTAAAAGATAACTACAACAGACCAAATTATTCACCCCATCCACATGACCTATTCCACACAAAAAAAAGGACCTATCAAATCCAACAGTGCATGCACTCAAGCTCTATTTATACCAATGCATGTTTGCTTGTTGTCCAGAGTTGGGATGCACTTATCCCACTCTTTGTTCTCTGTTGTTTTAATTCCCAACATTTCTTTCAAACGAAAACGTTACACAAGATATCATTCCAAATATTCTCTATGTATCATGTTTCCCTCTGGATTTTTTTTTTATTTCCTGTCAGTTAGATGGGCGAACACATAAGAGAAGCAATATGATTCATTCCAAACTGTGGAGAACCAAGTTGTAAGTTGCAACGGACAAAAATAGCACATGATCAATAGCAAATTTAAGGAAGGCCCTCCCAGAAACCATGTTATGCTAAAAGTAGATATGTGATGTTAATATAAATGAATACAAATTTTGTGAGTGAATTGTGGTTGATGTTCGTACCAATAAATTATCAATAGCACCACATTCTTACCAATAAGAAGCATGCCTTTTTAGAACATTTAAGCATGCGAATCGGAAGTCGTATACGTTTCGGATCAATAAATGACTACCAGGTTAAGATATTTTGATAATGGAACTCTTCAACAATATAGGTTCAGGCAGAAAATTATTCCTCTCTCCCTCCAGTGCTGCTGCACATTCTGAAATACCCAAATACATAATAATCCCATAAGTGTGGATGTAGGTTTCTTAATTTGATATGGCAACGGTTACATGCTAATAAATAGAATGGCAAGCAGGACTGCAGGAAGAATATTTACAATAAGGAAAAGGAGGGTGTTCATGATAATTAAGAATAAGTTTATCAGTGGGCTTTTGAACAATTGGACCTTTCAACTTATTGCTCTTAATGAGTGGATGTATTGGAGGGATAAGAGAGTCATTCTGCAATATACTTGGACTTGTACATGCAATTTGACTCAAAGAAGGCCCACAAAAAATAGTCCTATATTATAATGTGTTGTTCATGTGCATTAGAATGAATATGTTACATGGAATGTAACCACAATCTTCTAACTCTAGACAACTGAGAAATCTACAGCAAACATCTTTTTAACTAATGGAATGTTAGCCCCCATTTGGGTAACGTAAGTTATTCCATGATGGATAAATATTCCAATAAAGATAAGAAATAAGTCATTTTATGTTTGGTTGTATTTTTAGTAATTCTCATTGAGAAACGCGATGATAAAGGTTTTGTTGTGTGGTTGACCAAATAGATAAATTGTGAATAAAATGTAAATAAGATGGGGAAAATGAATTATAAAAGGCGAAACATTGGCATGTATGTAAGCACCCTTATTGATAAGAGATGACGTATGATTTGACATGTAGGCTCCCCCATACTAGTGGAATAGATTGGGTGGTATAACACAATTCCAAGGGAGACCAGGAATACCAATACCAACTAATTCCCACCTATTCTGGCATAGTTATACCTGCTTATTCCTTGCAAACAGACTAATTTTTGGGCGTATTCCCCTATTCCATCCTATTCCCCACCTATTCTAACCAAACACGAGCTTATTGTTTTCTGGTTAGGGTTAATTTTATCTTTCTGTCGTGCATGCTTCTTCTCTCTTTACTTTGTTATAGGCAGTAATATCTATGTTTGTAACACAACTTGGGAATATGATTATCTCTCTCCCTCAGGTCATGGGCACCCTATCATAAGAGACTTTCAAATGCTTCAGAGTAAAGCAAAACAATGTGGCACCTATATATTTCATGCTCCCTCTCTTCTCTCTTTCTCTTCTTTTTGCTATTTATTTCTTACATTTTGAGCCTAACCCCACGTCTCCACTCTACAATATATTGCATGAATCTTTTCAATGAATAGAATTTGTCTAAAGAAAATCGAAGGAAAGTGAGAGCACAAGAGATGAAGTGTCAGTGAACAAGGTCATGAATAAATACCCCATCCCAAGCAAGACGGGAAAAATGGCGCTTCCAAGTTAATAGAGAATGCATACATATACATATCCATTCATGATGAAAAAAGAAGAAGAAAGAAGTAGATAAACAAAACAACAGTTTGTAAGTGTAAAAGAGGTATAGCAAGTAATAGCCAAACACCATATCAGTATTTGACTTTCAGAAAGTAAGAATCACAGATATTGGAAGTCCAAACTACAAAAACCATGAGCTTCATTCATTAAAAAATTGTATACACTTCACCTTCAACTCATCGCGTTTACGAGACTTCAACTGCAAAATTTGGGCCTCTGCATCATGCAAACGGTCCTGTAGGACTGACTTTTCAACAGAGAACTTAGCAATTTCATCATCCTTTTCTAACCTAAACCATTCAACCTGATTCTCAACTTCTAGTAAATGCTCAGATAGCTCCTTTTTCTCTCGAGCAAAATGGTCCATTTCAGCCTTCAATTCAGACTGCCATTATTGAGAAACAACAGCTAAAAGTGATTAAAAATACACCAATTTTGAGTGAAGCTACATTAAATGCCAGGTGATTTTGTGGCAACAAAAGTTAGAAAACCCAGTACCTTCAGACGGCCAGTGGTTGCTTCAGAATCAGTTAATCTTTGCAACAAAGTAGCTTTCTCACTTGCAAAAGTGGAAATTTCTGCTTGTCTTTCCTCCTGAGAACGAATATTTTCCGCTTCAATAACAGATAGCTGATGCCAAAGGGCCGCACGATCAACATTAGCGAGTTCAGCGACCTCCCGCATCATGCAAAGAACGGGTCTTGCAAGCTCTGCTTCCTCACGGACAAGGAAAATCAAAATGTCCAAATCTAAATCTGCTTCACGACAATTCTCGATGGTGCTTGTGGCACGATCAACAAGTCCTTTCAACAACCTTCCACGATAATTCTCTTCATCATACATTTTAAATAGTAAAGAATACAACATCCTCACAAAGTCCTGCACTCTAGGGTCTCTAGAGAGAGACATTTCTTCAGCAAGGGTAAGAACTATGACAGAATCATCTTCAGGAACGGACAATGAATCAGCCTTTTCATTTACTGTAACTGGATTATTCTGAGGATCATCAGTAACTGATCCAGAGTTGATTCTTAGCCTTTGAGCATGGCGCCTTTGCAAGGCCAAAGCCACTATTTCTACCCCAATAACCCCTCGAGAAACAGCTCGCTCAAAAACCTGTGAAACTTCAACAAAAAGGCCAGGTATGTACATCATCTCGATCAGGATATAAACATCAGACATTTGGCGACCACGGGAGAAAACTTGCTCATTGCCCACATGTACTCCATTACTAAGCCCATCTTCAGTATCACCAAAACATCCACAATGTGTTGTCAAACAATTGATATCCATCTCAGAATCAGAATCAATGTCTCTTAGGAAGGACCCTGCAACATCTGCCTGTGCACTCACAGTTTTGCTTAAAACATCCAGCACACATGGAGAAACTTCAGGACCCAAACTCTTCAATCGTACACGAACAGCTCTGATCTACAATGAAAATACAAAGATTTTACTGCAACCAGAAACAATGACACATGCAGTGAAGCAAACTTAAATTTAAAAGGATGAAAATCTAAAGTTGTATTGGTGGCCTACTGCTTGAGGAAGATGACAGCACTGAGATGCCGCTTTAAAAACAAAACCCAGAGCTTCCGCTAGAGGCTCATCATTGGAATCTGTAAGGAACATGAGAGCTTGT